>PVIC010000379.1:16873-128748 GCA_004025085.1 Thryonomys swinderianus
CAATCCTCTTGTCTCTGCCTCCCGAGTGCTGGGATTACAGGCGTGAGCCACCACGCCCGGCATTGTGGTATGCGGTGTTGATTGCTGGTGGGCGTGAGTCTCCACGCCCAGCATTGTATGTGGTTTCCGGGGATCGAACTCAGGACCTTGCGCTTGCGAGGCAGGCGCCGGAACCACTGAGCTAACCCTCCGGCCCTATTAATCATATCTTTTACTTTGGACACTAGCTCTTGTTTTTAATCTAAGAAATTATTTCCAATTTCATTTTACTAGATTCCCTTTTGATACCAGCTCAGAGAGTCCTGGTGTCTGAGAGTCATTTTTCTCTACTCCCAATTTCTTGGTTTCCCCTGTGGTGATGCTGAGATTTTGAATTTTACTCATTTCTATTTTTTTGTTGTTGTTGCTGATGTTTTTGGTTTAATTCTTAGCCTGCTCTCTGGGAAGTGTTTAATGCAACTCTCTTTCTTCTTAATATTTGGAAAGCTTAGGACATGGCTTCCTCTTGGGTTGTCTTCCATGGATCTGTAATGACCCTTAAGTGATCTCATTTATGGCTTACCGTGAGAGGTACTTAAGCAGAACAATCACGTCACCTCAATTAAAATAATATAATCAGCATCATCAACAGTATCAAACACAGCACAGGAAATGTCATGCTTTGATACTCACTATTCTGATTCCTTTAACCGCATGAATTAAATCTTTGACCATATAACAAAATTTAGAATTAACCAGAAATTTATAGTATAGAGGTCCTTCAAGATAGCAGCATCACTCATTGGTAATAAAGAGTCACAAGGATTGGAGGGTTAGAGAGATAGAAGGAGAGGAGGAGATTAGAAATAGGGTTAGAGGATATATGAAGATCACAGAAACCCCAGAGAACTGTTAGAGACTAGTGGAAAAAAGGGACAGAAAGGACAAATACAAAACAGAATAGACTACTAACAGCAGGACTGTAGAAACTATATTCACCCTCCTATCACAAAACAGAAGAAAGAGAAAAGGGAGAATCAAAATGCATAACTTCCAGTAACTGGTACTGACCAGAGGACAGCAGAGGATGAAGGGACAAGAGAATGGGGGTGGCCACAGGCTTCAGGCTAACAGGAGACTATTTTGTCTCCCCTGTGAAAATAAAAGCAGTTGAGAAAGGAACTGAAATTTGATAAATGATAATAAGATTCTAGAGAAATTAAGAATGAGGGAAGAGAGAGAGAGAGAGAGAGAGAGAGAGAGAGATGTTCACAAGTTTTAGGATAATAGAAGGTACAACAGTATGGATGATTACTACCGAGAAGTATCTTTTTAATTGAATTCTTTATTGGTACAATTTATATACATCTCACAATCACATATAACATTGGGGAATTTGTACCAGTGTGTGACACAAGTTAATTCTCATTTTTACCCATATCCCTACCCACCCACACCTCCCTACCCCCTTTATACATACTCATTTATTTTCTTTCTGTATTATATTTATTCCTTCCCCTCATTACATTCCCACACCAAATTTCCTATGGAAATTTCTCACTCTATAAAAGTTGTCATACTTTCTAGAGCTCATTTGCAGCTACAGGTGTTCATGTCAAAGAGAAGATCTGGAATTTGCCTATCTGTAATCTATTGATTTCACTTATTAGTATATCCTCCAGGTGTCTCCATTTGCGCCTAAATGGATCTATCTTGTCATTCTTTATGGCAGAGTAATACTCCATTTTATATAAAAAAAACACATCTTTTTTATCCACTCTTCTGTTGATGGGCATTTGGGTTGTTTCCAAGATTGAGCTATCACGAACTGAGCTGCTATGAACAAGGGTGTACATCTGTCTTTCCAATGTGAGTTTTTAAATTCTTTTGGGTATATTCCTAGCAGGGGGATAGCAGGGTCAAATGGGACCCCTAGTCCTAGTTTTCTGAGAAATCTCCACACGGATCTCCACAATGGTTGCACAAGTCTGCAGTCCCACCAACAGTGGAGAAGGGTTCCTTTCTCCTCACAGCCTCGCCAGCATTCATTCTTGGTTGATTTTGTGATAGCGGCCATTCTTTGTGGAGTGAGATGAAATCTCAGTGTTGTTTTCATTTGCATCTCTCAAATGAGCAGTGATGTTGAACATTTCTTCATATGCTTCTTGGCTGCTTTGACTTCTGCCTCTGAAAAGTGTCTGTTCATTTCAGATGCCCATTTTTGAACTGGGTCTTTAAACTTGGGGAGGCTGATCTGTTTGAGTTCTTTATATATTGTAGATAATAACCCTTTCTCTGACAAATTTAACAAATGTTGCTGGAAAAACTGGGCTTTAACCTGCCAAAAGCTAAAGCTAGACCTATCTCTTTCACCATGCACAAACCTAAACTCACAATGGATATGAGACTTAAACGTTAAAACAGAAACAACAAGCCTGCTGGAAAACAGGTTAGGTAAAACTCTTGGAGACATTGGCTTAGGCAGAGACTTTATGAATAAAACCTCTATGGCACAAGAACTAGCAGAAAGAATCAACAAATGGGATCTCATCCTACTGAAAAGCTCTGCACAGCAAAAGAAGTCACTGGTACTGCTAAAAGACAACCAACAACATAGGGAAAAAATCTTTACTACAGAGAAGTATTTTGTTCTGTCACTATTGTTGCTGTTGTTACTAAGTAAATCCTTGCAGGCGCAGGAGAAAGGGATGAAGAGATAAAAGCAGAAGGAGGGAGAGTACCTTATATAGTTAGAGGAAACAATGGCAAAGAGGAATTTCTGTCCTCAAAGAAAGTGTTGGAAAAATAATCATAGTACAGTGCATTAGATAAGAAGGGTTATGGGGAAAGCTCAGGGTATGTGAAAATCTAGAGTTAGCTTGTTTGTCTTCCAAATAATGGACTGTTGGCCTGAGATATGTCATATCATACAGATGTCTCAGTTTTCAGTGTAATTTCATGGCATGCTCTTGATTCTATCAAAGGTCTCTTTGTGACCTAATATTCCATATATTTTATAATAGAATATAAGAAGTAAGAATAGTTATTGCCCAACTTATCCCAAAACTTTGTGATATAGTTAAAAGAAGCACAACAGACCATGACACTATATAGAGTATGCACAATGTGTTAAAAAATCCATTTTAGCAGTTTCATAAAGTAACACATAAAATAGCAGAATAGTGCATCAAATGTGCCTGCTACTCAAAAGATAACATTTGTGGAATATGGGCCAACAAGGTGACAACCTGCTCTGTAGGATGAGCATGTAATTTAGATCAAAAGGAAAATGAAGAGAAGCAAAGGATACTTGTAAATATTAGGTTAACTGTAATCAATTTGTGAAAGTAATAGTATTAGTATTTAGAATTAATTGTGATACAGGGACTCCAGGTGCTTTCCCCTGTAAATCTTTGCATGTGATAGAAGTCCTTCTCAAGTTTAATCCAAAGCAACTGATATGAGAAAAACCTGCAGTCCTTAATTGAGAGCAAATTCTCAAAGAGAAATCACTAAAGGTAGGATGGGATTCTATCTCAAACAAAAGGCATCAATAGGAAAAAGTGGGCGAAACTCAAACTCTGTATGTTAGTACATTGTATCAATGGTAATCCTATTGTACTAAATACATATGACATCTTAGTTCGAGATAAAACCTGATTCTTTTTCCATTCTAGACCCACTAAATCAAAATCTCTAAGCAGTCAATAGTCCACTGGGGACACATTTACATCATTTCCTAGCCAGTTACATCACAAGTTAAAGAACAAGTCATAAAACAGGTTCATGTGTATCTTACTCTAATCTTATCTACAAGTTGGAGACGGAAAGTGGAAATTCCACGACAAAGATGTCAGCAGGAAAAGTGGCTGCCATTTCCTGTTAGGCTCTCCACAGCGCACATAATGTACAATTCTGTCATGACAGGTGGTTTATCCTACTCTTGCCTTCCTTTAGCTGAGCCCAGATTCTACAGCAGTCTCAGGCATTGTTTTACTAAAGATTATAGTTTGATGTAATTATTTGATATTTTATTTTAAAATTAAAAACCAAAATTTCACTTGGAATTTTTCTCAAAGATAAAATCTGCTTTAGAGTATGATGTTGAGGCCCAAAAGTGCATCCAAAGATCCGACATTACAGAAAGCTTGCACACTGGAAAGATATGTCGAATTTTTTGAAGTTTGTCCACATCAGTCACGAGGCTCAGGCTTAACACTGCAGATATGTCAGTCATTTGCCAGAATGGTGTGCCATTCATACTGTGAAATGAACATTTTCATTTCCCAGAGGAGTGATCTGCTGTCCATCCTTATAATGTGGAACATTGTTCCCAGGCTATTTACATCAGCACTGTTTCCTCACAATGGACCTGTTTCGCTGGGTTACATAAATTGAGAGATGCTTTTAAATAAACCGGGAAAGAACATATCAACATGCTGCTTGTGATTAATCAGAAATTGTGTGACAACGAGAAGATGCATCAGAATATAAGAGGAATATTATGGACACCGACTTTAATAATGTATAGTATACATTTAAATTGCCTTATTTGGAAAAGATCCATATTGACTATATGCATCACAAGGGTGATTTAGAGGAGTATTTTTCTTGTGCATTATGATTATGTGACTAGAAGCAGGAAACAGTATTTATGGTTTCAATCATCTAATGAGTTCTATCCTAAATTGTAGATCCTTTATACTTTTTGGAGATATATTCGTATGAATTTTTATGAGCTCTCATGGATGGATTCCAAGACTAGTTTGATTTTGTGAGTCACGGATGTTAAATAGTTTTGTGCAAATTATCTATTCTTAAACAATAAGTGTTCCAAATAAATAATAAATCTCAACATTGAAAGAAGTCAATCATTTTCCTCTATTTCTTTTTTACTGGTAAGTATGAAATAATTTCCTGAACAAGCAAAAATTACTTAGAAGTGTTTTGGAACAAATATATCGCACAGAAAAAGAAAAACAATTGGCTTGGACATAACCATTCACATGAGCACAGATTAAATTTAAAGATATTAAAGAAAGTGTTCCTTGTATTTTTTTTAATTCTCCAAAACCCCAGTGCACTAAGTAAAACAAAAACCAGTAGAGGTTTGAGTGCCTCTATGAACACACACAATTCAGACTCACAGAGCAAGAGATTTAACAAATCCTCATTATTCAGGTAGTTAAAAAGCAAACTAAATAGCAGGACCACTCTGCTGTAAATACTCAGGGCTGATGGCGAAGTGGTTATGACAGCTTTCACATTATCTTATTGCAGAATCGAGGCAGTAGTCACAGCTGGCTCATATGTCAAAATGTGTCAGGACTTAAATGGTAAAACAGGAGTGCAACAGCAATTGGCTTTTCAATCAATAACACAATCAATATATTTCACAGATATTTTCCCATATCTAAATTACTCTGCAGAGATGCGGGGCCCTGACTGAGTGTTTATAAATCAATAAAACACACAGCTAAAGGACATCTGCTCCTGTTCTTTTACTTCAAGGTGCTGTTTGCCTTTTCTTTCCAACTCTCTCCTTATTTAAGAATGTACTTCTGAGGACACACAGCCCTCTTGCAAACACAAATCAGCTTACTGCTGCATTTTCTGTACATGATGTTTTTTAATAATTTTGTGCTGGAGCATTCAACTAGGTGTAAGGACAGCTTCTCTTAGCTCAGAATGCTTTGACTGTTAGAATGAATAAAACAGCTTTCAAATTTCAAGTAATATACACTACATAAACTTCAAATAAATAATATCAAAGTACAGCATTCAGACTTGCAAGTTGAAATAATAACCCAGGGCATTATTTTTTTTCCCTCACATGGAACAAGATTCTTGTCGAAAATTATATATATTATATTGGTGTAGATAGGCTACAAATGAGAAAAATGCTATCCTTTACAAAGCTATCCTTTTTGCAGAAAGATATGTTGGGGCAAAAGTAAAATGACTATTCAATGCAAATCTCTAATAATGACAATTTTATTTCCATTCTGTATATCAAAATGAGGTGAAGTATGAAGAATATCTTAACAGAAGCTTTGATATTCTGAATTAAAATTGCCACACTCTATCATGAGTCTCTATAACACAAATAATATTAGGTTTTACATTCAGTGTTTCTTTAAAACAGGAGGTCATATTGTTTCACAAGAGGAATGCAAATTAAATATATCAATCCATATACTTTCCCTAAGCTTATGTTGCTGACAGAAATATTTTCCAAGTACTCCCCAACAGCAAAATGCAAACGACTGAGAAAATAACAAGGATATCAGTATTGTTAAGACAAGGCTAAAAAGCGAAGCACTAATATTGGAGATGTGTTTTTTTAGTGAATCTCTTCCTTTTCTGCTATTGTTTTCCCCATATTGAGGATTGAGATAGAAAATTGATAGCCAAGATTACTATTATTATTATAATTATTTTGAGACAGGGTTTCACTTTGTAGTTCAGGCTGACCCTGAACTCACTATGTAGCCCAGGCAAGCCTCAAACTCAGCAATCCTCCTGCCTCTACCTCCCCAGTGCTGGGATTAAAGGTGTGGGTCACCATGCCTGGGATTGTGGTGTGTGCTTATCGGGGATTGAATTCTGGACTTTGTGCTTGCCAGGTAGATGCCAGAACCACTGAGCTAAATTCTAAGCCAGATTATTTGTTTCCTAATCCAGTGGATACTTTGCTGTCAAATTAGACATGCTTATGAACATAGAATTTTATTCTTTCTCCTGACGTTACCTTCTGACACCTAATTATCTTCTCAATAGTAATTAATTACATTATAATTTCCTTAGATGCTGTCCTTTCTTCTAGCTTCATCTCTCATGATCTTTAACCATATACCTTGCATCTCAACTAACTTGGAAGACACTTAGAAGCTAACTGCTTTACTGAGGTTTCTTTCTAGGTTATAATTTCCTTTATTATTATTTTTTCTTTTAGGTTCTGACTTAGAACCTAAATATGTTCCCCTGAATATGTCTTTCCACTGTTCAGACTTCAAGCATTTCTTTAATGTGCTAAAATATTCTTTTCCGTTTTTTTTTTTTTTTTTTGCTAGAACACTCTTGAAGGTGTTGTGAATTTGTCATTGTGCTAAAGGTTCACTTGCAAATCTCATCCTATTCTGAAACCTATAGCATCCTTCACACAGAATTAAATGTTTTTTCTTCTAGATGTATACCCATGTTTCTCATGATTCTATGAAATATTTACTCAGTATAATTTTATTCTGCCCTTTTTGGTAATTATTTATTAATAACTGCTTCTCTAAAAATCCATAGTGAAACTCTCATGTTTGGGACTCAACTCAGTCACTTTAAAATTTATTGCTTTTGAATAAATATTGAATTGCTTAATTTATTTTTCTTTGAAAGGAGAAGGTATTTAAGGTACTTGAAGGCAGAGGCAGTGGTACATATCTATAGTACAAACTATTTTTGATTCTGAAGTAGGAGGAACATGAGTTTGATGCCAGCCTCAGTAACATAGCAAGACCTTGCCTTAAAAGAATCTACAATTTTTTTTTTTGCAGAAAAAATAAAAACACTGTTGTTTTGTTTTTGTTTTGCAGACACAGTATCAAACTCAGGACCTTGTACTTTCCATGCAGGCAGCAGCACCACTACTCTAATAAATCCCCAGTTCCAGATAGTAAGCATCTAGACAAATTCTCTCCAGCTCACATCATTCATATAACAAATGTTCATGTGCATGTTTGCTGCAATGGGCAGGTGGCATGACTGTGGAAAAAGAAAATTTTTAGTTTCATTTTGCTTATATTTCGTAGTAATCAAAGATATTGTGACAAAAACAGAGATTGCTATTATTTTCATATGAAATTTTTAATGGTTTAAAAGTGTTTTTTTTCCTAATGTCCACCATTTATTATCATCATTTTGTCACGAATATATCCAATGCAGTCTTGGTACATAGCTGTATGAAAATAATGTCCTTTTTCATGTGAAATTCACATTTAATATGGGTTCTGTCAATCTTAGATGTTATTTAACAAATTAAAAATAGATTTAATAAATCAACTTTTATATATCACTAATGCAAACCTTCAAGGTCTGTTTTAACTTTATGTGAAATTAAAATATTAAATTAACATTTAAATGGTAAAACTACTTTCATTTCTCTTAAAAGTGTATAAATAAATTTTGTAAGTCATCTAAAATTTTTGGAAGTATAGTGCAAAACAGTGTACACCCTGTATCCATTTTCATTCCTTGGGAGTTACCATGGTATAGCTGAAGCTTTCTTCCTGACAAAATGATCACGAACTGTTTGAGGATGATGTTTTTCTCAACAAATCCATTTTTGCTGTCTTAAAAATATGAGTTCAGTTTTTGTATTTTAAAACTTTCACTTTTCCAATAGTAAAATAGCTAATGTACATTTTTTGTTTGTTTGTTTGTTTGTTTTGAGACAGGTTCTTGCTTTGTAGTTCAGGCTGGCCCTCAGCTCACTATGTAGCCCCAGCAAGCCTGGACCTCAGCGATCCTCCTGTCTCTGCCTCCCGAATGCTGGGATTACAGGCGTGAGCCATCATGCCCGGCGCTAATGTGCATTTTAAGTAGATGTCACGCACGGCAGAGTCTTGGTTTATAGAGCAACCTGGAGGAACTAAAATGTATGTTTTTAGTTTACAATCCTCAGGGTGAGCTTCGCTTGCCCTGTAACACCTTTAGGGCATATTTAAGAAAGTCACAAGGGCTGGGGATTTAGCTCAAGGGGTACCGCACCTACCTTGGAAGTAGAAAGGCCTGAGTTCAATCCCTGGTAATGAAAAAAAAAAGTTCTTGTTCCCTTTGTCTTTCTGAAAACAAGAGTTTCTCAATCCAGTCTAAAGGAATATTCTTTTTGCCACAAGAGTAGGGTTCATCTGTGTGGAAAATACATAGACTTTACTGCCTGAATTACCAGAAAAAAATTAAACAAATTTGTGCTGTTGATTTTTATTTATTGAATCCATTATTAGGACTAAATATATTTTGGGACTTTTTAAAATATAACAACGAATAAGCCATTAATATATGATTTCACTTTATAATAAAATTAAAAATTATTTTTCATAGATAATTTTGTAGTCTTACAATGAGCCAGGATTAACTAATAACTGAATAGTAACAATTTATCTTCACTAAATGTCCATTATATTCCAGACACTTTTTTTTTTCTTTTGAGAAAGGGTCTCACTCTGTAGCCCAGGCAAACCTTAAACTCAGCAATCCTCCTGTCTCTGCCTCCCGAGTACTGGGATTACAGGCGTGAGCCATCACACCTGGCTATTCCAGACACTTTTAATACTACTTTCAAAGTCAAAAATAGCTGTATTTTACATGATTATTTGTATTCATGGTATATATTATATACTTTGATTTTTTGCAGAGAGTCCCAAAGTGCACTGACAGTTTGTTTTCAACAATTAAGGCTCTCAAACTGCTGTAATGTCTTCAGCCAAAATATAGGAAGGAAACATATACAGGTGAAATATGCACCTGACAGGTAGGTGGTCAATTTCTGCAGGGATGCAGGAAAGGATCTACATAGGAAGGTTTTCTCTGGCCATGTGAGACACTGCAGAAATATTGCCTGTAGAATTATCTGTAGACTACTTTCCATGTAATTTTCCACACTTGTTCAAATGATCAGTTTCCAGATTCCCTCCTCCTCTCAATCTTTCTGTTTGGTGTAGTAATAAATGTCCTTAAAGTTTATAAGGTAAACCTAAGGATTTTAAATTGCTGAGAATAGAAGCCTGTGCCCTCACATGAACTGTACGATTAGTTAGATATGAAAAAGCTTTGAATTCATCTTGAAGTCATCAGGTAGAGTGAGAAGACATTCAATCTGTACAGAAAAAATACTGCATTAATATGAAGGTTTTATTTTTAAAGGCTTTGGTGTGTGTACTTATGTGTGTGTGAGTATGTAATAGGGGATTGAACTAAAGGCCTCAACATGTTAGGCAAGTATGCTCTGTTGATAATCTGTACCCCAGTTCCCATATCAAGTGTTTATAATGAATACTGAGGGCTCATCTCATTATGAGAGAGTTCAATACAAAATAAAATAAATAAGAAAACTCATAGATGTTAACTGGTAATTATAAAGAAGAAAGGTGATTGACTAAGGGTACATTCAGCTTGACTCAACGCAATGAATACATGAAATTTATAAGTAGCAATAGAGAGTTCTGTTGACAGTCATGCAAATCAGCAGTGACCCATATACTGAATGTCTAAAATAAAATTGGTTCACGTTCTTCACATTTCTTGTCAATCTGGGTTTTGTAGCAATTTACATTTTGTGGGCACTGGGAGAACACTTGTTGCAGTAAGGAGACTGTCTTCTTTTAACCTGCTGATTACTAGAACACTAAAAGAATATGGTTAAATAGAAGGCTGAAGCAATGGCCTTTCTAATTTAATTTGGGTCAATGAACATTTGAGGAAGCAAACGTAACTTTCATGGTCTAATAATTCTTGAAAACTCTTTAGAAAACTGTTTTAACATCCTACTTGATATATTTGGAGACATAAATCTTTTTAATAGTTTAATTATGTAGTGTGTGTGTGTGTGTGTGTGTGTGTGTGTGGAGAGAGACCTATTGGACCAGCCCTATATATTAACAATTTGTCCCTTTTGTTTTGGAATTATAGCTGTTAAAAACGAAATACTAGATATAGACCCAATGTAATTTTTTCCATTTTAGTCTGTACTACTTCTAGGAAAAAACAAACACCTTCTATTAAATGTGCATTGTTCTCTTTAAAATGCATATTAATATGAAATTACATATCCCTATATAAAATTCTATAAATAAAACTTAAAAGTCTATTTTAAATTTTTATTAAACATATCTGTTACTTGTATCATACATTTCTTACATACAAAATATGTTGGAGATACATTATATTAAATTTTGAAAGACCAGTATAGTGCACTTGCTGTTTAATACCTCATTGATTATAAACAAGTGATGCACTATTTCTCGTTAGTGTTTTCAGTTGTTGGACTTTTTTTATTACTGTCCCTGCTAAGAAATGTTGCAATCTAGTCTTTCACACGGGTCCTGGAGGTCTGTGTCTTCTTTAGAATGTATGATTCATAATGAGATCACTAACTTTATTTCATTAGCATATGTTACTAGCATTTCAAAATTGAATATAATTAAAATATTGTGTTATGAAAATGTTAAGATGGCGTTTAAAAAATCTGTTTTTCCATATATATCCTAAAATACTTAACATGTTCTGTGAATGAGTTCAATGTTTTACATATTTTTTCTGAGAAATATCATTTTTTTAATTTCTTCTATAAGTGAACTGTTAATTATCCATACAGTAATGATTATTACCTTTGATCTTAACCAAATAAGATAAATGCAGTGAAGGAAGCTGAAGAAAATCCAAGAGGAGAGTGTCAAACGGTGGAAGTTTCACTTCAACTCGCATACGCATGCACCTGCATTCTATATCTTGAGATTTTTCCCTGCTTCCTGCATCTTGAGTTCAGGAGTGTATGCCTTTGATCAATTTTTTTTTTCTTTTTTTAAACAGGGTCTCACTTTGTAGTTCAGGCTGGCCCTGAGCTCACTCTGTAGCCCAGGCAAGCCTCGAACTCAGCAGTCCTCCTGCCTCTGCCTCCCGAGTGCTGGGATTACAGGCATGAGCCACCACGCCCAGCACTGTGGTATTGATTGCTGGTGGGCGTGAATCACCATTGCCAGTATTATATGTGGTTTCCAGGATCAAACTCAGGATCTTGTGCTTGCGAGGAAGGCCCCGGAACCCCTGAGCTAAATCTCCGGCCCAAGGTCTCGCTTTTTTTGTAGTTCAGGCTGGCCCTGAGCTCACTCTGTAGCCCAGGCAAGCCTTGAACTCCACAATCCTCCTGTCTCTGCCTCCCGAGTGCTGGGATTACAGGCGTGAGCCACCACATCTGGCACTGTGGTATGTGGTATTGATTGCTGGTGGGCATGAGTCACCACGCCCAGCATTGTACGTGGTTACCAGGGATCGAACTCATGATTTTGTGCTTGAGAGGCAGGCGCCGGAACCACTGAGCTAAATCTCTGGCCCCCTTTGATCAATTTTGTGAAAATGTAGGTGTTCTGGAGTTTAAGTGAGCATTCGTTAATAATAGCAGACCATCTTGATAGGACAGAGAAGAAGTGGACTTCACCCTTGATGAAGCTACTAATTTAATCAGTTTTAGTCCTTTTTAAACTTTTTTTGTTGTTATTGGAAAAACGTTCACTGTAAGGGCTGATTGAAACACTGATTTATTTCTTGTCATTTTGAAGCACTGAGGATCTAGTCCAAGGCCTCCTTCGTGATAGATAAAGTGCTTCCCTCAGCTTTAATATGCAGTTTTGAATAATATTCTTCATATTTTATATGGTTTAATATGTGGTTAGATATGAAAATTGTCCAAGAGAAAGATTTTTGTTTGATCATGTTATCCATTATTCTTGCAATTATATTGATACCTTTTCATCCAAATGTTTTAGATTTACTGTTTTGTATGTTTGTTAACTACTTGAGATAAATCAATTGTTTTTGTGATTTTTTTCTTTTCTAAGACATTGAGACCATAAACTTTCAACTAGTACTTTAGGTGAATTCCTCAATGTATTTTATTTGAAGTAATCAGCATTAAATATGTTATAATTATCACTTCCATTAGTAAATTGTGATTGTTCTGGAAGACAAAAAATTTCCAATAAATGTCTGTACAATTATTATTTTTATTTATGTGTAATTTAACATGATCTTAGTCCCACATAGACATTCTTTGTTATTTGTTCATGTAAACTTGTGGGCTAATCAAGTTTTTATGGCATTTAATTAATCATCATTTGGTTGAAAAAGAATTTGGATTTCTTATGAATACTATGTACAGAGACTATATTTTGTCAATATTGTTCATTGTGGTATTCAAATTTTTAATGTTTAATTATACCTGATTAATACTAAAATGCATATTAAATTTTTATGTTGTAGCTGTAGACATTTAGTTTCCCGTTAATTGTTTATAAAGCTAAAGTATGTGTTCATTTCAAAATGTGTTTACTGGGCCAGAGATTTTGCTCAGTGGTTCCGGCACCTGCCTAACAAGCACAAGGTCCTGAGTTCCATCCTGGTAACCACATGCAATGCTGGGTGTGGTGACTCACGCCCACCAGCAATCAATACCACATACCACAGTGCTGGGTGTGGTGGCTCATGCCTGTAATCCCAGCACTCGGGAGGCAAAGACAGGAGGATTGCTGAGTTCGAGGCTTGCCTAGGCTATATAGTGAGCTCAGGGCCAGCCTGAACTACAAAGAGGGACCTGTCTCAAAAAAAAAAAAAAATCAAAGAAGGAATTTTAGGAACGGCGGATGTTTGAGTAGGAAAATTTTATTGAGAAAGAAAGCTTCTGCCTAACAGAGACAGAAGGGGGAGCCCAGAAAGGTGGGTAACTCACCTACTTTACTTCTCAGAGGTCTTTTATGGAGCAAAGCTACAACGTGATGTGGGTCTGAAGTGAGATAAAATTACAGTCAAGCAGTAACATTGCAAATACAGTAGTTTAGGTAACATTGGTATAATGAGAAACCACACAAATTAGACAAAACCGTGATCAACCATAAGATTCCAACACTTATAATTGCTCAGGTAACATTGATTAAATGGTGGCCCACTGAGCAATCAAGTCACATAACAGTTGAACAGGAATTGTGATTTAGATTCTTTTCCAGAGAGGTGGGTTAAAGTCTCAGCCCTCCACCCTAGGAGCTTGGCACCCTCTTTAGAATATATGGCAGCTGCATATTTGGAATATCAATCACAGCTATTTATCCTACATGGATGGGATAGCTTTTTTCTCTGGTAATGCTCACCTCCAAATTGGCTGCTTCTGAGGGCCAGTCGTAGCTACCTGCTGGTCACATGTCTAACTAGTTTTTCTACCTATAATAATATTATGGAGTTCAGAAAATTTGAAACGTAGCAAAGCTTTAAACAATAACAACAACAACAACAACAATTCATCTCAGAAATGATAGTGTAAACTTGTAGAATAAAGAAAATGGCCAGAAAGTAAATTTCTATGATAATACGGACAGCGTAATTATATCAAATCATGACACAAGTGGGAAAATAATTAAATTTAGAATCATATTAAAATTACTTCTAATGCACAGTTTAATCTCTGATTATAAGCATAATGATCTAATCTTCATAAAATATCTGAAGTAAGATTCTTAAAATTCAACTAAGAATTGAACAGTGAGACTAAAAAGCATTAAATCTAATTTCAAAAAGCAATTTGGCTTTAAACATTAGGTGATGATATTGGAAGTAACATCTCTATGTCCTAAAATATATACTGAAAGACTTAAATACATATTAAATTTGTAGGACAGCAGTTTGAAAATTTATGTTTAGTACCACAACTCCAGTGCCTATAGGATTAAAAATTATCAATATACTGTTCTTGAGAATAAAATCGTACCAATACGCTACATAGTGACAACTTAATCAATGAAAATTAAATCATAAATTATGCTTGGGCTGACTGGAAAATTTTCAATGGATTAGAATTTTAATGATGATTTCTGACATACTTTATTTTTATATGGTATTTAAATCTCCTTTTATTTCAAAGGACAATTCTATTTCTTATAATTTAGGAAAACATAGTACCTGACAAATGGTGAGGAAAAGTGGTGAAATGTTGAGTTGGGAGGGGAATGTTTAGACGTGTATACACCCCACTCCCAGTGTTTGGATATGTATCAATTACTTTTAATATGTCCAGAATAGTGTATGAACTAAAATTTTTGAGCTGTGTGAGTTGTAAGTTTATAAACCAAAAATTGCAAGCACTGTTAGCTTTCATTCAGCCCCCACCGCAGATGGAGTTAGCCACTGTTCTTCCAATGTTAAATCATTAACCCCATCTAAGTAGAAGAGCAAAAGTCTGCTTTCCATTTGCGGAGTGAATGCGCTGTTTTAACATAATTCTGTAAGTGGTGACCACGGCCGACCATTGTCTTTCTCTCACCCAGTCTTTGACACTTGCTGGACAAAAGGCACAGCTGGGATGCTATGTAGTTCCCTTTGTCTCTCACTATTCTTTGTGGAGCAAAGGGCTTTAGATGGTGTCATCATTCAGTAGAATTCAAACATGTATCTGCCCTTTAGGTTGTTTTTTAAACCACAAAAAAGCTGATTTCCTTAGAATATAGTCAAATACAGATAAGGTGTTTGGGGTTATTTTTGTTATTTGTTTTACAACACTTTATTAAGCTGGATTCTTAATTTCTCACCTCATGTCAAAGATGTCCCTTGCAATCTCTAGGAAATTTCCAGGGAAAAAAAGGGATTTTATCCACATTTGCAAAAGTTATTTCTCCTTCTTCAAACTATTTCTTTTTTTAAAACTCAAGGCAATATTAAGACCAGTGGTGGCAAAACAGAAACATGTGATAATCTTTTATTATTACTAGCTACTTTTCTATGAATTGAGGTGATATATTTAATTTAGAAAACACTGAACGTAATATGTAGTAGAGTTATTTGCTAACGTGCAAAGGAGATCATTAGCATGGTAATGGTAAAAACAGTTTTCCTCCTTCTGTGCTGATTTTTGACAATACAGACTTCTCGGGTTCACAGGGTTAGATATCTTTGTAATAAAAAGGGTGTTAAATTTTTGACTTTGACCATGAAATTTGCTCCACTCTTCTTAAGAAATGTCACTAACCTGTAAAGGGATTTTAACAACATGTCTTTCAAAGTCAAACAATACAATTGTCATCAGGAGAAGGGCCCATTGACTGGTAATGAGCTGTGAGAAGTTTCAAATAGCTTGGTGTGGGACCAAGGTTAATATAATTATGGACCACAAACCCCAAGAAATCATTCACTCTCTTGCATCTGAACTACCACCCTGCAATAAAAGGTGGTCTTTCAGTCTTCTGTGCACTGATTTAAAATGATCTATTGATTTGGACCAGAGAAAGATGAATATACTGAGGAACTGAGGCTGCCTCCAAGTGATAATGAGGAGAACTGAAGGAATGTCGCTGTGGCATGAGGAATCTTTTTTCTACAATAGGCCAGGGCCAAAGCTGGGACTTCAGAGAACAATGAGGAAGACTCAAGAGGCATGTCATCCTTGCAGTCTTGAGAAAGTGCATTAAAAGGATGTCAGGAGCCGCAGAGAAGACTCGAGCAAAAAAGATAAAGGATGGATTCTTCGCATTTGCAGATTGAAGCAGGAGCTAAAGAGAATTATAAAACTTTGGGAACCACAGAAGCTTTGCTTTATTAGACTGAAAACAAATAAAAACTACAACAAATGAAAAATGTGTCAAGAAAAATCTTGTCCTATGAACATTTTCATATCTGTCCTGATTAAGAAACACATCATTGAGCTACAGTGTGTGTCTCTGTTGTCTACAGTTGCTTTCTCACTTTGATTGCACCTGGACACAGATATGCATACCCATGTTTTGTTAGTACTTGCTGTCGAAATTATATATAGGAAAACTGCATGCACTTTTTGTAGTACAAATAATCTGACTTTAAGAAACAGATGACCTTGTTACAAAAGCTCTCTGTTTCTAAGGCAAAAAGAAAAATGCATTTAGTATTGCCATTTTAAACCATTCTAAGTTGTCATTGAGTTTCTCATCTGGTCACTATAAGAACTCTGCCTGTACCATATTCTTCAAGGGCAACCTCCCTAAGCACTGGAGGAGAAAGCAACACATTACCCTTCTTTCACAATAAAGATAAGAAACATTTGATATTTGTTCTACTTTCCAGATACTTTTTCTGAAGAGTTAAGAATTCTTAAGAAATAAAAGCAATATAAGTAAAATACTCTCTCCTTTCAGCATGATCCCTTTTCTTCTCCCTTATTCCACAAAATACTTTCTTTATAAGGTGGCTTCAGTTTCTCTTCATTCTGTCTGGATAAATGGATGATTTGTAGATGCATTCCTGAAAAAACCCAAAGCAAATGTGCTTTGACCTCAGCACCCAGATATATAAATGAAAGTAGAAAAAGGATAGCCACAGTTTTGAAAGATTTCATAATATTGATACAGGAGAGCAAGACCTAACTCCTGACCTGAAGTATTTTACTAAGAGTTAGGTATCTTTGTTTTGAGTTCTGCTGTTTTAACGGGCTTTGAGGACACTCAGCACTAGCAAATATTCATTTTATGTGGTGCATACCTCTTTGTCATCTGGGGTGAGGGATATCTGTACTTTACCTTAGGCCTTCTATACTGCTGACTGTGGTCCTTCTTGGATTAGCATATATTTGTTGAGGAATAATTTTCACATCAGGAGGGAAATGCTAGCAGGCTGATCCTCACCCAGTACTGTGGGAGTCTCACTGCTTGCTCTGATCCTAGAACATGAGTCAGATGAGGCTCCCAGAGGATTAGAAAACTGCGTTTCAGAAAGAAGAGTGCTATTTCAGGAGAGGAAATGACATGTGTGGTTAAAAAAGAACTGTACAGAGTTTGATATAACAGTTAAAATAACATAGAATGGCAAATGAGCTACTTATGAGAAATCAACATCCAGCAGCACCCTAAATGGTCAAAAACTGAAACCTTTCACACTAAGATCAGGACCAAGGCAATGATGCCCACTTTCAGCACTCCTGTTCAATACAGTGCTAGAACTTTAGCCTCAGCAATTAGACAAGAGAAAGAAATAAAAGAAAGAAAGATAGGAAAGGAAGAAGTTAAACCGTCACTATTTGCTGATGACATGATACTCTACATAGAAGATCCTAAAAATTTAACCAAAAGATTGCTAGACTTAATCACCAAATTTAGTAGCATAGTTGGATGGAAGGTAAATGCTGAAAATCAATAGCCTTTGTTGAGCCAGAGATTTAGCTCAGTGGTTCCAGCTCCTGCCTCACAAGCGCACGGTCCTGAGTTTGATCCCGGTAACCGCATACAGTGCTGGGCCTGGTGACTCATGCCCACCAGCAATCAATACCACATACCACAGCTCCAGGCGTGGTGGCTCACGCCTGGAATCCCAGCACTCCAGAGGCAGAGGCAGGAGGGTTGCTGGGTTCAAGACTTGCCTGGGCTACATAGTGAGCTCAGGGCCAGCCTGAACTACAAAGGGAGACCCTGTCTCAAAAAGAAAAAATAATAAAGGGGGGGGCGGAGATTTAGCTCAGTGGTTCCAGTGCCTGCCTCTCAAGGGCAAGGTCCTGAGTTCGATCCCGGTGACCACACGCCCACCAGCAGTCAATACCACATACCACAGTGCCGGCATGGTTGTTCATGCCTGTAATCCCAGCACTCAGGAGGCAGAGACAGGAGGATTGCTGAGTTCAATGTTTGCCTGGGCTAAATAGTGAGCTCAGGGCCAGCCTGAACTACAAAGTGAGAACCTCTCAAAAAAAAAAATCATAGCCTTTGTATACACAAACATCAGACTCACGTGAGAGAAATTGGGGAGTCATGCCTTTTCATAATACTATTCAGAAAAATGAAATACCTAGGAATCAACCTAACAACAGAGGTGAAAGACCTCTACCCTGAAAACTACAGCACTCTGGAAAAGGAGATAGAAGGAAATATCAAAGAATGAAAAGACTCCGGGCGTGGTGGCTCACGTCTATAATCCCAGCACTCGGGAGGCAGAGGCAGGAGGATTGTTGAGTTCAAGGCTTGCCTGGGCTACACAGTGAGCTGAGGGCCAGCCTGAACTACAAAGCGAGACCCTGTCTCAAAAAAAAAAAAAAAAAAGAATGAAAAGACACCTCTTGTTCCTGGGTAAGAAGAACCAATATTGTCAAAATGACTATACTCCCACAACTATTATATAGATTCAATCCAATCCCGATTGAAATTGCAACAATATATTTCACAGTTCTAGAGAAAATCATCCAAAAATTCATCTGGAACCACAAAAGACCTAGAATAGCAAAGGTAATTCTAGGTAACACAGACATGCTAGAGGATACCATGATCTCCAACATGAAACGATATTATAAAGGCACTGTGGTAATAACTGCATGGCACTGGCAAAGCAACAGACCCATAGATCAGTGGAGTAGATTAGAAGATCCAGAAACAACTCCATATACACTAAGCCACCTTATCTATGACAGAGGAGCTAAATCTCCACAATGGAGGCAAGATAGCCTCTTTAACAAATGGTGCTGGAAAAACTGGGCTTTCATTTGCCAAAAGCTAAAAATATACCTATTTCTTTCGCTGTGTACTAAATTAAATTCAAAGTGGATTAGAAAACTAAATATTGAAACAGAAACACTAAACTTACTGGAAAACAGGTTAGGTAGACTTCTTGGAGACAGTGGATTAAGGAAAAACTTTATGAACAAAACCTCTATAGCAGGTGAAGTAAAAGAAAGAATCAACAAATAGGATCTCATCCTATTAAAAAGCTTCTGCACAGCAAAAGTAACCATTGGCAGAGTGAAAAGACATGTAGCAATATGGGAATAAATTTTACCAGCTGTTCATCCAACAAAGAGTTACTGTCTAGAATTTATGAAGAGCTTAAAAATCAGCCTCCCCAAATTTAAAGACTCAATTCAAGAGTGGGTAACTGAAATGAACTGACACTTTTTAGATGAAGAAGTAGAAGCAGCTAAGAAACACATGAAGAAATGCTCAGCATGGCTGTCATTTGAGAGATGCAGATGAAAACAAGTGTGAGATTTCATTTCACTCCACAAAGAATGGCTGTTATCTTGAAATTAGCCAGCAACAAATGCTGGCGAGGCTGTGGGGTAGAAATAATATTTATCTGCTATAACTAAATACAATGTGAATGACTTTTGTATTTCATTCTTCTTTTATAATAGGACAGTATGTATTTAATAATTAAGCAAGAAGAGTGGATTTCCAGTTGAAATGAAAACATGAGAAACAACCACGAATTGACCTTTCTTTCTAGAAAGGATGAGAAAAGGATGGCAAATGTCTAAAGAAATATTGTGGGACATATTTTGAGCTCAATACAAACATGACTATGCAGGATTGGTTAGAGTTTATTTTAAAACAGTCATAACTACTTCATGCACTTAATAGTAAGTGCATTTTTGGATAGTTTAGAAGAATGAATTTCATATATAGCCCCAACATGCTGCATCCTCACTATTTCTGCTGGGACTGACAAAGTTGCTTCAACAAAAAATAATTATTCCTCCAAAGTTTTCTTTTCCCTCAAGCTATAAGGTTTTAAGTAAATGTATTTAATTGGAATTTTGATCACTTCTGGAACCTAATAGCCAAAAAACCAGAAAAATATCCATTCTCGTTTCTGTAGTTTCCTCTGAGAAGAGGTGGGAAACACATTATGAAAGTGAATCTATCAACTTTTAACATCTGTCTAGTTAACACAAAGTCTAGCTCTATTTTGTGTTTTTAAATACATAACAATTGCAAATGGGTTTCTCTAACCATTTTCATTTACCTTGGCAGAAGAATGGAAAAGCCAGATGGTAAATAGTTTCAGAGAATTTTACACAATAAATATAAGAGAGGGATAATGATACAGTTAAGAGAGATAGTTCATAGACTAGAGTCTTTGAGGAGAAATATGTCCCAAATACAGATGTTACCCTTAAAGGAATTGAGATATTGATCCATTTATTGGATTCTTAAATAGAAAGAACAAAACCCATTTTTAAAAACTACTTTATGCAGGAAGTAATGTATTAAATTTTACTAGAAAATTCACAAAAGTTCTTCTTGGCCCAAGAAAATCAATCTTGAAGTCTGCTTTACTAGAAAGACTCAAATTACATTGAAGCATGTCTCTAGTGGAAATCTTCCTGTCTGGCATTTGTCACAGACCCTGTACAAACCACTGTTAATCCTAGGCTGTACAGCTTGCTCTGTGAAATCCTACAGAAAGCTAGATTTCCTCTGCCACACATTCAAAGAAAGGATTCCAGGGAAGGCCTCCTCCACACGGTGCTTCAGAGTTTCTGTTTCTTGTCGGTGAATCTAATTACCAATTTCTAGGTATCTTATTTTCATCCTATTTCCAAGAGAGTTTTCCCTTTTAAAATTTGGCAAAGCAAAAAGCAACAGGGTTGAAAACATGCAAGTGTTGTTTCTAATGGGCTGAAGCAGGTTTATAGGAAGTCAAGAAAGTGAATGATATAAGATGTTGAGATCAATGGGTATTTCATTGAAAGTTAATATTTAATTGATAAAATCACTGAAGTGTACATACCGCATAATAAACAGTAACTGAATTTTTGTAGAATAATAAAAGAATGATTATACCTATCACACATGGCAAGTATGTATAGTAAAAATTAAATCACAAATGTAGTTAAACAACAAGTCATTCATATTAAAGCTAAGAGTTTTGAAATAATCCTCAAAATATAAAAACAATGTAAAATAAATGACTAATTTCATTAATAATCACATATATACGTTATGCAGGATAATGTAGGTAGAAAACATGACTTTCAGTTTGCGTTCTAGAAAGTAATATACCAGAAATTGTTAGAATATTTTTTCCAAGGTACAATAAATAACTTTAGTCTGATATGCACTTTATACTTCTAGTGTATTTTGGCAACAAAGTGAAGCATCTTCAGAGCAGCGATTCCCTGGCAAAAACTAAATAGTTCTTACTGACTGTGGTAGAAGAATAGCATTGGAACCATTACATGAATGTGTTTCTATGTAAAAAAAAACATGTTACTAAAGCATTTACTTGAAACCTCACTTGGTGTAATTTGTGCTTCAGATATGTTGTTTTCAGAAGGGATTTTACACTATCTCTGTTGAAGCTCTGGATGTGAGTAGAGGATTGGAACATATGTTGCTTTTTTTCTCTTGCACTTGTTTCATGGTCATATATATTTACAGCTTTTTTCTCTGAAGTTATTTCACTTTCTTTGAGATCTGACTGGCTCACATTCTTATTTTGCAATAATAGAATATGACAGTCAGTAAAAAAGAAGTTACTGATATATATCTCCTGCAGTATAATGTACAATTTAAAGAAAATTCAAAAGAGATTGAAGGTAAAATGTTAAAAAGAGATGAAAGATAATTACAGAGGAACAATAAAGATAAAAGATCAACAGAAAACAAGTTTTTCGGAGAAACAGAGTATGTAAAAGGGGAAAGATATAAGTGTATTTGTAGATGTGAAGTGATTGTAGAAGTGAAGTATTTGTAGAAGTGAAGTATTTGTAGAAAAACCAAATTTAAGTGATACTATGAAGATCTGTTAAATAGATTACTTTGTTAATGGAGGAGAAAAGCAGCTATTTTGAAAACTGTCTAAAATGAGTGAAAAAGTCTAATCATATCTTTAGGTACGTAGAGGTGCATGGATCAGTGAAACTCATATAAAGAATATGAGAATATAACTGTCATTTCAAGTCACATCAAGTCTTGAAATCCAGCACAGTTTCTTTGATGTTTTCTCAGGAAAGCATGGTTGTTGCCCTCCGCACCCAAACCTCAGGGAGCCTGTGATCCCTAACTTCCTTTTGGTAACCCATCATAAACTTCATTCGTGAATTTATCTAAGCTTTTCCTGAGCCTATTTATACTTTCAGACTATATAACCTTCCAGGGTAATGACTTGCATATGTTTACTACCAACTGTGTAAAGCAGTAAAGTACAAAGCATAAACCCCTTTTATCTTTTATGTTGTAGTGGCCATCATCTAGTCCTGGTGCTGTCTAATTTGGTGCAAGGAATTTGGAGAGTCTGAATCCATGCTGTCTCATTTGTAGTTTTATACAATGAATATTCCAGAACTTTAGAAATGTATTTCATACTGTATGGGGGAGCTGTGCTACATAATGTAAAGAGCTTTGCTTTTAATTAGTCACATGCTTTCTAGAGGAAATTATTTTAGATTTTTGTCTTCAAACCACTTTGTACAAATTAGAGTGTCAGACAATCACTAAAATCCCTTTTATCTTCCTGCTTCCCTGTATCTATCATCTGCCCCCTTTCTTCACCTCTGCCCTCACAAATGATGTGGGGAGGGAAAACATCTGCAGTGTAGATGAATACATGATCTTCAAGTTGAATAGTAGAACTGTCATGATTAAAATCTCATTTCTTCCACTCTCTAAGTCTATACCCTTCAATATGTTGCTTACTTTTTCATGACTCACGTTTTTCTTCAGTAAATTAGAAATAAGAACAAGAATCTCAGAAGAAAACAGTAACTCTGGAGCCGTGAAGGCTGTACAGAAAAAGTTCACATTTAAAAGGATAAAGCCTTTGTATCATAGGCTTTACTGGTCACTGACTGCTTCCATGCCAGGGAGATCACAGTCATATCAGGAAAATATTTAACCATAGGTGAGTCAGCCATTTTTTTAAACTGAGACAATATTTTAAAATAAAATATGAATTGTATTAGTCAACTACAATTATAATATACTTGTTATAGATTTATCATTCTGAATTCATCATCAAATGCAAAACAGAGCAGTGTGTCTGATCTTTCTCATGTTGTCCAGTGTGGGTTAGCCAGCAAAGACAAATTCCTTTCTGAGTTTAGATTGATAGAATTTGACTCTTTCACTGATATAGATATCATGATCCTTGAGCCAATCAATCGTGTAGGGAAGAGGTAGGAAGAGATGAGATATATAAGTATATTCTGGTGTTAACCATGCTTTGTGACAATGACATATTGTGTACATTGTTCTTAGTCATTTTTTCTAAAGATGCACCTTATTTCCTCACAGCCACAGCTAAAGGTGTGGCACAACCTGTGAGAATAGCATTACTGGAACTCAGCTTTGACAACTTTATGCCACTTATATCGGTGTGAGACACCGTGAAATTTTTACCTGTTGACTCTCCATAGAGAGAGTGTTGTCTCTGCAGCCAGTGTCTTATGTTTAGTCTATGGAAGGATAGTTATGTATAAGTCTTTGACTGATACAAGGCCAGAACATTTGTGCCAAAAAATGGAGCTTCAGTGGTTTAGCCTCATGCTCCCCATCTAAAAACATATAACTCTTTTCCCTGTGGTGTCTGATAATGTACAGATGGTTCAGGGCTGTAGTGGAATGGCGTGAAGTTTGGTCATATCAGGCATGACACAGTTACCAGTTTCACAAAGCAAGATTCTAGAATGTTTTGACTCCTGGACTGTCTTGTGTCTCCAAACAGCTAAACATTAGATTTATGAAGTGCAAATCTTAGAAGATCCTACATGATTTGTTACCTCAACAAAAAAGATCTTGGTCTCTTGTTATCAACCTTGAGTAAATATACATCACTGTTGCTAATCAAGCCATTGAGATGTTTTTCTTGTTGTTGCAAGGTGCATTATGTTACCTAGACTGGCAAACATCTCACAGTATCCCTCCAGAGCAAATCCAAAAGAGATGAGCTGTTGTATTTGTCCACACAACTAAAGAACCTACTGAAGGATTTAGCTAGCACAGAGTAGAATTGCATGAACAATAAGTGAATAAAGAAAAGGGGATGATTTTCATCACTTAGTATGAATTTGACCATGGGCTTGTCATGAAAGTTTTGAGATAAGGCCTGATTATACATATTTTTGTCAGTTTTTTTTAATCATGTAAAGATGTTGGATTTTGTCAAAATCTTTCTCTGTATCTATTGACATAACCATGTGATTTTTATTCTTAATTTTATTTATGTGGTATATTGCTTTACTAATTTTTATGCAGTGTATTGTACCATCTGTGCATCTCTGGGTTGAAGCTAACTTGTTCATGATGTATGATCCTTTTAATGATTGATGCTTTCTGTTTGCAAGTCTTTTATCAAAGGGGTTTGCATTGATATCCATCATGGACATTGGTCTATAATTCTATTTTTTGTTATTATTGAGTCCTGTGTGCTTTTGATATCAAGGTAAGGCTAGATTTTAGAATGAGTCTAACAGCATTCCTTCCTTTCAGTATCATGGAATAGTTTGAGAAGTGTTGGCACACATTCTCTGAAATTCTGGTAAAATTCACCAGTGAATCCATCAATTGGGTCCTTTTTCTTTTATAAGTTTTTTTTTTTTATCACTGCTTTAACTTCCCTGCTTGTTATTGTTCTAGTCAGGGCTTTATATCTTTTTGATTCACTTTTGCTAAATTACATGTCTGGTAATTTATTAGTTTCTTGCAGATTCTTTAATTTATTGACATATAAATTTCCAAATTAATTTCCATTTCCCTCTGAATTTCAGGGGTGTCTTAGTAATTTAATGTCACCCTTCACATTTTGTTCTTCATTTTTCTTTTTGATACTATTTTCCACTGTGATATTCAGGCTGACCTAAACTCACCAAGAGCTCTGGTTGTCCTCAAAGTTATGGATATCTTCCTGCCACTTGTGACTGTCAAAAAAATGAAGTGCATAAGAATTAACCTAACCAAGTAGATGAAAGGCTTCTATATTGAAAACTATAAAACTCTGAAAAAACAGATTGAAGAAGAAGTTGACAAATAGAAGGAGATTCCCCCTCTTTTTGAATAAGCAGGATCAGTATTGCTGTGTAACTAAAGCACTATATGGTTTTAATGCAGTCTCTATCAGAGTACTAAGAACATTCTTCCAAAAGAATCCTAAAATTTGTATGGAGTCAGGAGAGACCCAAAGTAGACAAAACAAGCCTGAGCAGAAAAAGCAAAGAAGGCAATACAACTCTAGATTTAAGTTAAACTATGCACCACATTAACAAAAACAGTATGTATTGAAATCAAATAGACATGAAGGCCAATGAAATTTAACAGAAACATCCTTTACATAACGTTAGCCATCTGACCTTTGACAAAAGTCTAAAAGACAGCCTCTTTAACACACTGTGCTGGGAAAACTGGTTGTCTTTGTCCAGAAGAATGAAACTAGACTCATATCCCTCACCCTATACTAAAACCAAATTGGATAGAAGACCAAGCTATAAAACCAGATGAAATAGGATAAAATAGGGAAAATATTTGAAAACAATGAAGGAAAGGATTTCCTGAACAAAACTCCAAAAACACAAAATAACACCATCAAGAATCAATAGCTTTAATTAAATGAAAAAGTTCCTGTACAACAAAGAAAACAAAGTGAAGAGATAATCTACAGAACACACACAAAAGAATGAAATTTCTAATATTCAAATTTTTATTAAATAATTAATAATTTTCCCTAAGTGTGGGGCCTTTGGGCCTTAGAAAATACTGGATAAAACTCCTCTCTATAACTATAAATACAAATGACTGAACCAAGTTGCTTCAGTTTTTTCCACTGATGAATTACTGTGCTGATCAAAGTTAATTCCTCTATAAATATCTGACAAGGTCTGGGTTAGGTCTTCTGGTGTTTTCTCTAACCATTGTGCCTTCTGCCAGAAGAGGACATGGACCTTGCTTGACAACAAGCTTCTACTTTAAGAGAAGAGAGTATCTCTTTAGAGATCCTACTTTTAGCACAATGTGCACTGCTTGACTCCTGTTCTCTGGGGTCCAACAACCTCCATTCAGCAGTTTGGGAGAGGGATCCCGTCACATTCTGGGTCCTGGCAAACCTTTGAGTGCAAGGGCCCAAAACTGGCTACCTTCGAGGTTTGGTTACCTTTATTTGCCTTTCTCCATGCCTCAGTTGTCCAATACCCAGGCAGTCAGTTACTTCAGTGGTGAAGTGGGACCAATGGGTTTAACTATCACAATCTTAAAGCATTTTGAAATACCAAGTGTGGCCAAAGAACTGGAATCTCTTTTACAAATCATAGTTTTTCAGAAGACACATTTCTGTAGAATCTTAAGAGATAAGTTATAAAGATTCACAGAGAAAATTGGAAGTTAAGAGCAAACAGCATTTTACCATAACAATTGTGATAACGTTGCATACTAAAACTGCTAGATTCTTTTTATTATCTCTAAAACATTTAATTTTTATTTTGTTGCTTACCTTTACCCAATTATAGAATATTAAATGAAATGAAGCATTTTACCTCAATCTGGTACTTTTTAAAAAGGCAAAGTGTTTTCTAAGTACAGTGTACTTGTTTATAGATACCTATCATTGATTATTTCTAATACAATGAATTCTAATTGTAATGATTCTACCTCAGCCATATAATGTTTAGGGACATTTAATTATCATAATTCAATCACATACTTGCAATCATAAAACTGAAAAATTTTAGCATTGTAAATAACTTCAGTGTGAAAGTCATCAGGATAAGACTATTTTCATAAGTCTCACATCTTAGAAGGAGTGTACATTTGGGAAACAACTGTATTCAATATAGAAGGCTGATAATAATTAGCATTAGGACAATCGACATTTTTACATATTTATTTCTTACTTACTCTTAAGGCAAAATTTAGATTTCTTGAACAGATTTATATGGTTTAACTGCACTGATAAAAACATATCTTTAGAGCTTTTAAAACTTTAAGAAAAATATCTTTAGACATCTTACAAGGTTAGGAAATAATTACTAATCACAAATAGATTACCCAATATACATATGTCTCATCTGTGCAATAATAAAATTGTTTTTTAATCACAACCAAGAGATATGAATCAAGCTTCAAATGGGAATAATTTTAAAAGATGCTAAAATTTTGACCATTTTATACATGTAAGGTCCAGATGTCATGTATATTACACGAAAGAGTACTTACTAAGGAATTCACATATATTAAATTGACTTTAAAACTTAGTTTTAAAGCATATTCTATCTTTAGAATATGCCTCCCCCATTTTATACATCTTCTCATTACTGAAAACATTTTTCAATCAACATTTAAATCTTTAACTCTTAAAATTTAGTTGCTTAAATAACCAAAACCACAAAATGGCAAAATATAAGAAATTATCTTGAAAAAAATAAAAAAATTAATCTAGTTTTTGTAAATTTAACCAAGAGCACTTAACATTATCTTAAGAAAATCTTATTGACATAAAAATGGCAAAACATGAAAAGAGTGATGGCACTTGACTGTAATAATAGCACTTGGGAGGCCAAGGCAGGAGGATCTCCAGGAGTTCAGAGCTAGCCTGGGCTATTTAAAAAGATCCAATGTTTTTCTTTTAAAAAAATCCAATGTTTGTAGCAGTTCTATATAGTTTCTTTAATAACATTTGTTGGGGTAATAGTAAGATGGGAAAAAGTTTAACTTATTTTTTAATATTCATCAGGGAAGTAAAACCAAAATTATATATAGAAAATCAAAGTGACATTAAGTAAAAAGCTAGGCTAGATACAAAGGGACTCCAAGTACCACACTAGCAGTTTTCAGCTGCACCTATAACTTAGAGCCATGGCACATTTTGCTCACCACTCTCATCAACTGTTTTAAAAATGTGTTTTTTAGCTTCTCAATATATTCACCTTATGTTATTTGATTGTACTTTTAAGTACCTTAGGTAAAAATTTAGCTTCTTAATTTGCAATAATCAAAATTGCAGGACATTACATTTCCCATTGACAAAACAGGGAAGAGTCTGTGTTAGGTTAAACTTCACTTCTTGTATTTGGGTAAACATTTCAGTAAAAAAAGTTTCATGAGAAAGATAAAAGGCTTACACTAAATGTTACTGATTTTGATTACTTTTTTGAAATCATCATTCATTAATGTTCTGTTAATGTTTAGCCCTGGCTTATCTAATGAAGTTGTAAAATGAAACTTAAAACATCAATGGATTGCAAATATCTTGATCCTTTTTTCAAGATTACAAAAGATGATTGTTCATTAAACAACAAAACCCAATCTTCCTTTGTCCTTTTTAGGTAAGTCAGGTGATCCCTGGTGAGGCAGAATGTCTCCACCCACTGCCAACCTGAAGCTATGAAAAGAAGACAGAAACATTGTGTCTTGTGCCTCCCTCAAGAAATAAAACCTAGACACAAAGGAGAGAATGAAATTCAGCATTTAAAATTGTACTAAGAAAAACAAAAGCTACTAGTAGCAAATATCATTCAAACCTTTTTCTTTCCCAGAAACTCACTCCAAAAAATTTCTAAGGGGATGAAAGTCATAATAAGCTTGTAAATTGGACTATGGACCTGCCCTTTGCACCTACAAATTTCATTTTCTCCATCTTGAAGTACAGTAAAACCTTGGTTTTGTGAGCCTACTTCTTACTGGATGCATGCTTATGATCCAAAATACTTGCATATCAAAGCAAATTTCCTTATGTGAAATAATGGAGACTCAGATGATTTTATTCTACAACATAAAAATATTTACATCTAAATGATTACAATATTACAATATAATAGAAATGATAAAATACAAATCATAAATAAATGAATTAATCTGCATTTACTTTTGTAAACTTTGGTAGCTTGTGTAAGGGAGACAAGAAGTCATGCTGTGTAGTATGACTTCAATTATTACTAGCAGAATCACTGCTATCTATTGGCTCAATGAAAACATTTTTTTTTTCTTGCAACTTTAACAAGGAAACTATCCAATGAAAGTTGCTTTTGCTCTCCTTTCAAGATTTCACCGAAAAATGTTTGCATTCTAAACAGTTTTGTAGCTTGCAATATTATGGCCTCATTTTGATGATGCCTTTCTACAAAAATTTCCACTGCCTCACCCATTTTACACATCTCCTTAATCTCATTTGAAGTGAAGGATTTCTCCTACTTTTCTTTCCTCTGCAGAGGCGATCTCCTCTATAACTTCTTGCTTTTGGGAGATAATCACCCACAAGCCTGAAGGAAGGTGGCTTTGTTATGGTCATGCGACATTCAGTGTCATGTACTATTGATACTGTAAGATGATGCTCACTTATCAAGTCAAAATTTATTAGAGGTATCTTGTGGAACATTTGCAGAAAAAGTTACTTGTAATCCAAGGTTTAACTGCAATAGTAGGTAGTAGTAGGTGACATATCTCAACTTCAAATATATGCAAAAAGCTTGCCTCTGACATTGTCTAGAAGATAAACTGAGAGTAGGAATATATATTCTAGATCTTTCCTCTAGAAATCACCTCCAAGACCCCATAAGTATACTCAGTCTGTCTCACAATGCACCTCATTTCTCCATTCTGAAGTGTATACTAAAATTTCTGCTCGTTACTCTTCCTGTGCCTGTTACTCATGGTCATGACAATTCTTTTTTCCATGACAATAATCAGTAGATCAGAAAATTTATTCTGCATGAAGGTGGAATTCCTTATTTAAGTCACAAAGAATTCTCAGACATAGCCTGGTGACAAAATCACTCTTCTTCTAGGAGATCAATGTACTATTGTATGGTACATTGTATAGTCACTGTTAGACCAGCATCTACTACTTGTTAGAATACCTTAAATGTCAAAAGAACTCTAATTCTGCATTGAAATAATGGGCATAAATATTATCCAGGGAAATTATTGGTACATGATCATTATTATACTAGTTTTGAGAAACTTCACTATCTCCTGTCATTTATATTCTAAGTAACCCAGGGCTTCCGTTGGTGTTATTATAACAATAACCGATACTGGTAGATTAAATCATACTCAGAAAAATGTGTGTTCAACCCACTGTTTAAAGATTTTGAAAATCAAACAAGGAATTTTACAAAAGAGACTATTTAATTCAGTTGTCTAATTATTTGTTCAAATTTACAGTGGTGAAAGGTAAAGCCAAAATCTGAATGCAAGACATATGATGCTGTTTTCCTCTTTAGCTACCATGCCACATTGGTAAGAGGCACATTACTTGAAGACAGAGATTTTCTGTGAGTCAGCAGTTATCCACTCTGTCAAAAAACATATGCAGAAATATAGTTTAGGACACTTCTAGTCAGTACTACAGTAGTATCCTAAAAGCTATGGCCCTGTTCTGGACTGTAGTGCCGAAAGTCACAAAGCATTTATGTAGGCTAATCCAAATTTGGAAGCCTCTCCTTCCATAAGTATAAAGGATGTAACTAATCAGTCTTGACATTTTCTCTCACTTGACTTAACCTGGTCTCACAGTCTTCCTCAATGCAGCATTTTAAACATTTCCTTGAAGGGTGGGCATAAAGGAAGTGACAGCAAAATGGCAGAGCAGGTAGCTCCGAATTCTCATTCCCTCATAGAAACATGAAAAGCAAGAAGAAAACTGTCAGAGCAAAATTTGTCAGAAATCTGGAAAACAGTCAAAGTCATCCACCAACCAAGAAAATGCTAAATTAAGAAAAACACAAATGTAAAATGGTGGCAATGTTTTGAGCCATGATTTCTTTCTCTCGTCCCACCTGTTACCTCCAAATAAAAATCTTGATTCTAAAGAGACAGTTGCTATATTCACATTGAAGAACTCACTGATTTTGTGGAATTCAAAGCAGAACTATTAGCAAAGTACTGCATAAATTTGTTCTAACCTGTGTGGGAGCTAAATAATGTACTCATTATCTCTTCTTACTTTAAATGAGTGTTGAACATTGCTCAGTAGTATTGTTAACCATATTTAACAATTCTCAGATGCCTAAAGCAAAAGGTAAAAACAAGACTAGCTAAAAACATTGAGAGAATAGCTTGAAAATGGTTTATTTACTTTTTGGACATTAGAATACTCAAAAGTCATATACATACTAGGACATTCGGAAAGCCATGTGCACAGGTAGGCAAAGATTCATGCTGAGAAAACAACTAAGAAGATTTTAAGCTTTCACATTGGTCTGATCCTTAGGTTCACGATAAGCCTAATTAAAGGGCGAAGTGTTCCCAGCGGGAATCCAGTATGCAAACACTTCTTGTTTGTTTTATTTTTCATTTGCTCCTAACCTTCAAGGACTTCTCTGTAAACACACTAGTCACACAGTCTAGGAGGCAGAGATACTAGTGCTGTACTTGACATGCTATTTAGTCTTTTCAGAATAGTTTGAGCTCATTGGTCAATGAATTAAAGGGAAAATTAGCATGCCCAGTTTCAGAAAGAAAGGAAAAAAAAAGTCATAAAGCATCAAAAACAAAACAAAACAAAACCTCAGAAAGGATGATCATTCTAATGAACAAGGTAAATTGAAAGAAATTACTCTTGTGGAAGTTCAAAGACCAAACTTACTAGCTAAAACCTTTAAATAATTGTTAAGTGTGAATAATGAGTAACAGGAAAACAAATAAGAAAATAGAAACTTAGGAAAACAATGTAGGAATAAAATTAACAATATCATTAAGAATACATAAAGAGGTGGCAAACAGAAATTTGGGGATCTAAAGGTATAATAACTAAACTTTTAAAAATTGCTGATAGAATTCAATATAAAATTTGACCAGATAGAATTGAAGATATGAAAATTTAAAAGATGTACAAAAGTAATAAAAATATGAAAAATTAAGCTCCTGTGTCACAAGGGTTTTATATGCAGATATACAGAAAAATAATTCAAAACGATTAAAAAGTGTTGGTAAAACTAAACATGAAAATCAAAACTGAAAAATTTGTAGGAGAAATTTTTGAAGATGGAATTTTTAAGAATTTTATGTTCTAAAATTTTATAGTTAATAAAATCTTTCTGAATAAATTGCATATAAAAAGTATCTGTTTTAAGATTTTTTTGATTATATGGATTTTTAATGTGCTACAGATTTCTTTTTTAAAAAATAACTATTCTTATTGATACATATTTACAGTGCATTATATTACTCATGAGGGTTTGGTGTATATACACACATGCATATATATCTATCTATATTACATATAGATATATAATATATATCTATATATATATCTTAATTTTGTAATCTTCTCCCTTTTCCCCTCCATTTCTTTTTTTTTTTTTTTTTTTTTTTTTTTTTTTTTTTTTTGCTTTTTGGAGACAGGGTCTCGCTTTGTAGTTCAGGCTGGCCCTGAGCTCACAATGGTGCCCAGGCAAGCCGCCGTGAACTCAGCAATCCTCTTGTCTCTGCCTCCCGAGTGCTGGGATTACAGGCGTGAGCCACCACGCCCAGCATTATATGTGGTAACCAGGGATCGAACTCAGGTCCTTGCGCTTGCAAGGCAGGCGCCGGAACCACTGAGCTAACCCTCCGGCCCATCCCCTCCATTTCTTGATCCCCTTCCATTTTGGAACACATTACTGTTTTTGTCATTTTGCTGATTTATAAAACTAAATCAGTACACTATATACACTTTACATAATGACAAAGAACTAGTCTGTTTTTAAGTACAGTAAAATGTGAAGTGAAACGAGAAAGATTGGAAAATGAGTCATAAGAAAATTTAGCAAAATGTATTTTAAAATGATATCTGTATACATGTGATTAGTTTGTCTATTAAATATATATCTATTGATATTGACAAAGATTAGAAAATATACTAGTAAAATAAAAAGGTGAAAATTAAAATATTTATACAATGCTGTGTTCAAGAGTTAGGAGCAGATTTTGAGTTACAACTTGATAAATAGAAAAAAAATGAATTTTTTTCAGAAAGTGATATTATTATAGTAGAAATATAACCTCAATTTGCTAGATGTAAGAAGTCCTGACTTTGTGTTCCACCAAATCCGATAATAAATTCCACAGAATAAAGGATGTTAAAGCAGCAAAGGTAGCTAAGATAGCTAGGGGACAGGAAACATCCTAGAAGTGGCCTACCACTCAGATAATTTTGGTAAGAATGTTTTATAGAGCAAAGCCATGAGGTGGGTACAAAATCACAGTATGAGTACCACATGGATCAAATTATAATCAATCAATAACATTACAAGTGTAGCCACTTAGCTAATATTAACCAATAGGGGACTGGATCATATAGCAAGGATACATGGAAAAAACGATGGCATGTTTGAGAAGGGATAGGTATAGATGCTCTGATCTCCAACCTGTATGACATATTTATTTAGACTTTACTAGGCCAGGTGATAGCAACGATACTATAATTCCAACTGACTGGTTATTCCTTAGGGAAGCATGGAGACCTGGCCATTACATCTTTATCTTGAGGGTTGGCTTTTTTCATTTGCACTTTCCCCACAATTTTGATCTCTTTATTTTTTTCTGATGACTTCATTGGGAGCCCCATCCTACTGCAATTGTGTATTAATTTCTATCTAACTTAACTGACTATAATATGCCACCCTCTGAAAAGATCTTCCTAAGTGCAGCTAGAGGAAAATGGGTGCTTTCAATTTAGTTCTTCAAGCTGAGAAGGCTTGTTCAGGGTAACGGCAGTCAGGGGCCCTTTTCACAGGGCTAATCTAAGCAGCTCTGGATGCAAGTCCTATTGAGATTTAGTAGTTTTTCTCTAACATGACAAGGTCAATCTAGCGGATCCCATTAAAAGGAGTCTGAGGTATTTGTCTTTGGTTCCATCTACACCATCATTTGGAGTTTGGCAGCCTCTAGGCAAAAATAAATGCATTCTGGAATAAGTTTAAGTCTGAGCACTAGAATGAAAAGGCAAATTAGGGGAGAGAGAACCACATCCAAACACTAATTGTAAGGAATTTGAATAATGATTATAAGAAAATAGCACCTTGACTTCTCTATGGATTGAGGTAATCTGGAAGTCTGATACGTCTTTGTCACAAGTCCCTCCAGTTTTAGGTCTAAGAAGATGTAGAGTTTGGTGGTTTTGAAGGATAATTTTAGCTAAAGAATGTAAAGCCTCTATCTTAATGTTTATAGATTTCACTGTAGCTTTCTAGTTTCATTAGACATCAAAAGTGCTCAGCGTGTGTACCAGGAAAATACCAGTAGGGGTCAGTTACTGGAATGTCCTTTCTATATTTAGGTTTTATTATTATAGTAATATTTTTATATATCTTTTGGTTATATTTTTCAGCTGGGGTTTTAAATTTTTTATTGTGAAATAGGTATATTTATATACACACTATGATCACACTCAACATTGAGGATTTGTTATCAGTGTATGACATGGCCTACTTCTCATTTTTTCCCACCCTGATCCACCCTGCAATACCCACAGAAATGAGTTTGTTTCCCCCCATTTTTTTTTTTCAGTACTAAGGATCGAACTCAGGCACTTGTGCTTCCAAGGTTGGTGCGGTACAACTTAAGCTAAATCCCAAGCCCTTGTTTCCCCTTTTTTTATGATTACATTTTTTTCTTTCCCCCCATTACTTATCCCTACCCCCCCCTTTTTCCATAGGATATTTTCCATTTTACAACGTCTATCATGCATTCTAGGACTTTTTTCCACTTTCAGTTTCTCATACCAGATAAAAGATATGGTATTTAAACATCTGTGACCTATTTATTTCACTTATGAGTATGTCCTCAAGGTATGTCCATTTGAGTATGAATGACTCAAACTTACTCTTTATGGCAGAATAATAGTCCTTTTTATTAAAAAAAAAAGACGTATCTTTATCCAGTCAAGAGTTGTTGGGCATTTGGGTTGTTTTGAGGATTTAACTAGCACAAACTGAGCTGCTATAAACATGGGTTTGCGTATGTCACTGTGATATGAATCTTTTTATTCTTTTATGTATATTCTTAGTAGAGGAATATCAGGGTCAAACGAGCCCTCTAATCCTAATTTTTTAAGGAATCTCCACACTGATCTCCATAGTAGTTGCATCAGTCTTCATTGCCACCAACAGTGGAAAAGGTTTCCTTTCCCTCTATGGCCCACCAACATTTGTTGTTGGCTAATTTTGAGATATCAGCCATTCTTTGGGGAGTGAGATGAAATCTCAGAGTTGTTTTCATCTCCATGTATCAGATGACTACTGATGTTGAGCATTTTTTCATGTGTTTCTTAGCTGCTTCTACTTCTTCATTTTGGATTCCTGTTTTTGAATTGGGTCTTTACATTTTTTTGGGGGGCAGTGTTCCTGTGCAGAAGCTTCAGCTGGGTTTTTAAGATTAAGTTAAAATGAGAACTGAGTTAATCTAAATTAACTTATTGGAATCTCCCAAGGTCAGTTAATGTTCTTTAAGATGTTACTTTTGGAAACAACAGGAGCCTCTTACCTCCTTTGTCAGTGTCAGTTTCCAGGATAGGTCACCGTCTTGACTGATCATGTGCTTTCCTGTGGAAGACTGGAAGACTTTTTTTTTTTTTTCTTCAGTGACCTTCCTCTTTGGTACACTGTATATTAGTTGACTTCTGTTCTCTTGGGTCCAATAATTTACCTGCTGAGGAGGTTGAGTGATTCACTAAAGTTGTGGGATCTTATGAAAAGTCTCCTCATGTTCTGGGTCCTTAATCAACATATTTACTATCTTCTAAGCCCAAGTTATCATTATAGCTCTGGTTTTCATGCATCAGTTATTGAATACTCAGAGGAGAATATCAGTCACTTCGGTATTTCAATGGGAGCAAAAGAGAAATTGACTTCATCCTATTATGGAAAAGAAGTAAAGAAAAGAAAAACAGATGAGGCCACATATGCATACTCCCAAGCCACTCCAGGGTGGCTCAGAGAGAAAACTCTGCCTATTTTCTGCTACTAGTTTAGGTGTCCCTGCTATTCATGTAGAATGACTCATGTCTAGTATTAATTTCAAAAATGAGAATTACAATATTTACTTGAAAACACCAGTTAGATTAAAGAAAAGAATTGGGACCTAGGGAGAAGTGAGTGTTGATATCAGTTGAAGCCATAGTTCCCTTTTCTCTTTTTAGAAGAAACAACCAGGGCTCGATCAAGTCAAAACGAGCAAAGACTCACAGTAATCAGACATACACTTTACAAAGTAAACTGTACTTTCCACAGTCTTTTTCTCCATACTTGAGCTTTTTAGTTTTGACACTAGTTTTAACTTTCTTTTTGGAAGAGCAAAATCTTTATACAAAATCTTCTCATATCAAAATAGATTATACTTATATTTTGCTTCATACGATTTCTTTACCTTACTTATAAACTTTGTATAAAAATCCTGGTAGTGGATGTTTGAACCTTAGTGTCCAACTTTTTCTTCCTTTTGACCTCATGGTTTTATGCTTTAATGTAACAATCATGATAACACTATTATAATTGAACCATTAGATTTTACCCTTATCTCTGAAACACACTTCAATTTCACTTTAGTTATCTTTATCTAATTAAAATACATCAAATGGCATAGAGAAACTTTTTCCTAAATTTGTTTTCTTTTTTTTTTTTTTTCTTTTTGAGACAGGGTCTTGCTTTGTAGTTCAGGCTGGCTCTGAGCTCACTATGTAGTCCAGGCAAGCCTCAAACTCAGCAATCCTCCTGCCTCTGCCTCCCGAGTGCTGGGATTACAGGGGTGAGCCACCACGCCCGGCACTGTGGTATTCGGTATTGGTTGCTGAGTCTCCACGCCCAGCATTGTATGTGGTTACCGGGGATCGAACTCAGGACCTTGAGCTTGCGAGGCAGGTGCCGGAACCACTGAGCTAACCCTCTGGCCCCTAAATTTGTTTTCTTTCACTAGAATGCCATTTAGAAAGAATGTTCTTGTCTATACTTTATATAGATATACTTTATAGGTATATACTTTATAGGTATACTTCTTAAGGTTTAACTTTTAATTTTTAGAATGACATTGCATGGATAGCACAAAGTTTGAGCATCTCTGAGTATTGTGACACACATATAATAATAATATAATAATGATCCACACATAATAATAACAATGTACAATCCTTGAAAAAAATATCTGTGTCATCTGCTAGCTGGTTTATATTGGAGAGACATGCACATTTCATCACAAGTAGCTGTAAAAGAAACAATAGAAAGCCATATTATTGAAACCCATATCATGGGCTGGAGATTTAGCTCAGTGGTTCCAGTGCCTGCCTAGCAAGTGCAAGGTCCCTGGTTCAACCCCAGTAACCACATACACAATACCGGGTATGGTGACTCATGCCCACCATCAGTCAGTACCATATACCACAGTGCTGGGTGTGGTGGTTCAGGCCTGTAATCCCAGCACTCAGAGGCAGAGGCAGGAGGATTTTTATGTTCAAGGTTTGCCTGGGCTACATAGCGAGCTCAGGGCCAGCATGAACAGTGAGACCCTGTCTCAAAAAAAAAAAAAAAATCATAATAAAAAGTTTTAGTCTGGAGGTCATCACTATATTAAGACTTTCAATTTTGTGTCTTTCAAAGTCTACATGCTTTGGAAGCACAAATATACTATGGAGTTAGCAATAGTAACTGTAACAACTATATAGAAACATTTACATATATTTAATTTCTTTAATGGGTTTAGAAGCCATGATTATATTGACAAGTATAAGGTTATCTATATAGCTCTTAGAAGTTTAAGAAACAATGTTAATGACCACAAATAGATTCATCATCCAATGTACAAATGTATCTGATGACCACAAATAGATTCATCATCCAATATACAAGTGTATCTCATGACCGCAAATAGATTCAACAGCCAATGGACAAGTGTATCTCATTTATACATCACAAAAATGTTTGCTTAATCAAAGCCAATAGGTTTAAATTGAATTTAAGGATTTAAAGAGTTATCAAATTTTGATCATTGTACATCCTTAAGATCTAAACACATACTGTATTAAAAAGACCTATTACTTGTATGTATTAAACTTAGTCTTAAGTCTATAAACATAACTTTAAAGGTTAGACTCATAACTTGTTTTTATTAGTATACATATATCTATGCCCAAATATATGTTATATCATAAACTAAGATAATAGCAGTTTACTTAGTCATCATAAACTGATTATTGAAAACATTTCATGGTTATCATTCAAATACTGTATGACTCATAAAGCCCACATTTTAGTAACCAAAAGTATAACAATGAGAATACAAGACATTTACTTTAGTAAAATATAGAATTTTAAAATTTAGTTTTGTAGGTTTAACTAAGCACATTTTAATGTATTAAGGAAAACATTGTATTAGACATAGCAAGCTTAACCATTTAATTATAACTAACTTATGTATATTTTACAATTACCTTAGATGATTTTGAGAACCAATTCATGACACTTAAATACTTTAAACTAAACATTTTTTTCAAAAAGAGCCAAAAAAGAATGCTATTGAGCTCAAAGTAATATTTTTCTTAAATAAAACAGTTTTTGAAGCTTTAACCAGTTACTAATACAAATTAAACAGACAGATGAATGCTATGTAGTCTCTATAGAAATACTTATAGATTAATGTTTGTTTTCTGGGAGTTTAGGAGATTCCATTGAGCTATGCCTTTTTTTTTTTTTTTTTTTTGAGACAGGGTCTCTCTATATAGCTGAGGAGGTCATGCACTCATTGTAGAGCCCAGTCTGGCCTCAAACTCATGGTGATGCTCCTGCCTTGATTACCCAAGTGCTGGAGTTAGTCTTCATGCACAGAATGAAAAGGAAAAAAAAATTAGCATTGTAGAGGAGAAGGAGATTACCATTTCCTGACAATATTAACCACAGTTTGTAACAGGTGAGCTGCCAGAACCTATCCTCTAGCCTCAGACATACCTGTTAGCGTGAGCTCTGAAGCACTTAAGAATTTAAGAAGTCATTCCAAATAGTCATCTAAACTGAGATAAGCTATTTCATAGCAGCCGAAAGGTCAAGAAAGGAATATAAGTAAATTCAGCAGCCACTGTAGAAATCTAAATGCGTCATGTACAAAACAAAGCTAGAAGGCCCCAACTCCAAAAATAAAAAAAAATATCCCCTCAAAGAAACTTAAATATGAAGAAATCACAATTTTCCTTACTCTCAACTTTTAACACAGGTCAAGCAAAAAACAAAAGGCATAAATAACCCATAAACAATGAATGATGATTTTTTTATTACCTGAATAAGTCACAATCCAGAATCCAGTCAAGATATTCAGGGGTGCCATGAGAAAAAAAAAAAAAAAAGTTAACTTCTTTCCAGTTGTCTCACTGGTCCTTTCAAAATAATATAGAAGAAACGTACCTTCCAAGTGCTAGATGTCAAAAATACTGAGTTCTTGTCCCCTGAAATCGAAGAGTGAATTCCAAAGGATAAAGGAGGTCGACAGTAGGAAAGGTTTATTGAGAGATATCTTTTAGGTGACAGGAGACACCCTGGGAGTTGCTTGCCACTAAGGTAATTTCTCTAAGAATCTTTACGGAACAAAATCACAAGGTGGGTTTGAAATCAAAAATGAGTACAACGTGAGTCAAATTATAATCAACCTATAAGATTCCAAATATATTCACTCAGCTAATATTGATCCAATAGGGAAATAGATCACCCAGCAAGTATACATGTAAGGAGCAAAAGCGTTTTTGTGAGGGAAGGGCTGGGTCTATACGTGCTGATCACTCACATGGTTGACTGATGTTTACCTGAACTTTACTGGGCCAGGTGATAGCAATTACAGTACATCTCCAAGTTATTGCTTATCCCTTAGGGAGGTGAGTAGATTCTTTTATTGTGCTTTATCTTGAGTCCTGGCCTTCCTTAGAAGCACCTCTAACCACAATTCTGGTGTTGCTACTTTTTCTGCTGATTTTCTGGAGGACCCAGTCTCTTCTCTTTCACTGTATATTAGTTTCTATCTAACTTAGCTGTCTATGACATTATGTAGACAATCATATCTGGACTAAATATAAATGTAACTAAGTTAAATATTCATCCAAATATAAAATGAATTTGAAGACAATAAAACATTAAATAATCAGATCAAAGATATCTACAAAGGCTTTGCTGAGGTCTGCAATTCTTTTCAGATGAATAGATAATTAAAGAAGAATGTTATACACAATTTTCACCCATATTTCCTGAATTCATTCCTGGAAATAGTCATAAAGAGAAGTAGATAACAATACATATTTAAATGACTTAAAAAATCTTTTGTTTGCTAAACACATTTCACAATGTGTAGCTTCTGCAGTCTCAACAGTGTTTGTAAATTGGTTTTGCATTGTTGCAGAAAGTGTGCATCTTAAAGACATCTTTCTATTTTGCCTGTGTCTAGTTCTGAATGAAACATTCAATGCCTTCCTGATTTTATGGCCTGGTTTTGTTGACGCTTTCCTCTGGGGTCTCACTCAGATCCCAAAACTGCCGAGTAACTCAGATGCCTGTAATGGAAAAAGCTTTGTTTAAGCTTTATTTAACCTACTCAGCTCACCAGAGTTGGACAGGCACTTCTCAAAAACTCTTTTCAATAAACTCAGTAAAAGGGTTATGGAGCCCTCAAGCAATTAATGGTAACTTTATGCCAATCCACATAAGAATCCAATAGAGAGCTGCAACACGGCTCTGTCAGGACTTTTACACATGTTGCCATGTGGTGTATTCTAACAAATGCAGGAGAATATTTTTAAACCTTGAAGCTTGCATTGCTTCCATTTCTTTTTCTTTTTCCATAGCTTAGCTCCATAAATCAACACTATGTCCATTTGATTCTATCATGCCTTCTATAATTTGAGTAGTTCTGTAGTTGTTTCTAGTAGAGATAGTTTATAATTTCTGTGTAATACAAAATGTAATATGGTATCACTCCTTGATCTGTTTTAAAAATTAATTTTATCAGTACATTTTACATATACATTATGCTCACATTCAACATTGAGGCTTTGAACCTCTACATGACACATCTTGATTCTCATTTTTCCATTTCTCCTGTCCTCCCTACACCCCCTGCCCTAAAATTTGATAGTAAAAAAAAAGGAAAACAGAAATAAATTTTAAAAAGGAAAACAGTGCTCCCTGCTTTCGATCAAGATATATTTTCTCTCTCATTCTTGGTCAGTTGGGGATCAGAATCTAATCTCTTCCCAAGAAATCCAGTGCCAGAGCTGGATCTGGATACTCATTAGTACAACAATCAGGTGACATCAATCTGCAAGGAGGTGATTGATGTTAGATGTGCTGAGAACACTGTTCGTGCAATGCTCTCTGAGCACCTCAGTGAATGGCACTTAATTGCCAGAAATTCTTTGACCTTCATACAGGAAAGTTTCTATTGCTTACTGTTCACAGGTTTTTGGCTTAGATACTAGAACGTATCTAAAGAATGTGCATTAGAAAATATTTAGTGAATCTAAATTTTTAGTAGATCTAAATATTTAGTGGTGAAAAGGATAATTTGAAGATATGATATTCATCTACAGTGAGAAGAAAAATATACTATTTTCTAAGGTATTACAGAATTATTGTTGAATGGATAATTTTTTATGAGTACAGCCTAATCAACATAGTAAAGAGATAAACCAAAACATCAAAAAGTAAAATTTAAGTGAAATTAAATTTAGCAAAACTAAAAAGATGGAAGAAGTGGAACTAAGAATGTATGAATTTGGATATTCACAGATTTCTTGGGAAAGACATGATACCAGAGGTGGAGCACAGAATAATCAGTTTTATTCAAATACAAAGATTATATAATGAAAGCTTTCATACATTATATTAGCCAAAATTGGTGTCCGGCCAGGTCAGTTAATGTTCCGTCTCCGCTGTCTGATGATCTCGGGATGCGAGGATGCAGAATTACAACTCCCAGACTCTGTGTCGGTTGAGTAGCTTCACCGTTTATTGTGGAAGTTACAGCCATTTATATAGGGCGGCTTGGGATGTGATTGGATGAGAGGGAGGGAGCTGGGTGTAATTAGGCACAAGGGTGGAAGTAGCATTTAGCAGTGTATGATTGGTCTATGTCATCTGCTTCACCTGCATCATTTGCATCATCTGCGTTGCTGTGGCATCTTAAAGGCACATTGTATTTATTTGTCTGCCAGGAGGGGTGGGGGGAGAGACAGAGAGAGAGAGAGAGAGAGAGAGAGAGAGAGTGAGACAGAGACAGAGACAGAGAGAGAGACACACAGAGACAGAGACAGAGAGATACAGAGAGACAGAGAAAGAGACAGAGAGAGAAAGAGAGAGAGACATAGAGAGATACAGAGACAAAGAGAGAGAGAAGAAGAGGAGGAGGAGGGAAGGCAATGGGAAGGGAGGGGAGGGGAGGGGAGGAGAAGTGGAAGCACCTGGAGAAAGGTTTGGCCACACAAAATAGTATATATTTTATAATGACTATATTTTTAAAAGACTTAATCCAGTGAATAAAAGTCTGTATTTTTTTTTTTTTGTTTATTTTGAGACAGGGTCTCACTTTGTTGTTCAGGCTGGCCCTGAGCTCACTATGGAGCCCAGGCAAGCCTGGAACTCAGCAATCCTCCTGTCTCTGCCTCCCGAGTGCTAGGACTACAGGCATGAGTTACACGAACAGCTAAAAGTCTGTGTTTTTATTTTACCACAGTCTAGAGGGTGCTCTGGGTGATGCTGTTGCACTCAGTCACTTAGGAAACTTAGTGTTTCTGCTAACTCAGCTTCCTGAACTTTCAGCCACACAAGTAGGAAGTAGAGAGATAAGTATGACATGTAGCATTATGTGAGCATGTGGAAAGAGTGTAAATTAGTTTTATTTGTATTTCAGTGGCCAAAATCCAATTAGATATCCCCAAAAGAATGTGGGAAATGTTGTTTTCTGTAGTGGGGTTGGAGTGTGTCTGACCTGTTTCTGCTATGGATATTCTTGAATCTACTGCTGTAATCACTTGGATTGGGAAGACAGGGGATTGAAGTTATGGTTTACCTTCTAAAATCATCTGCAAGGCCTCAAGTGTTTGGAAGGTGGTTGGCTCATAGAGGCTGTAATGAATATGTTAAATGTGCTGTTAGGAGGTAGAGCCCGCTTACATTGAGTAACTAGTGACATGACTTAGAAGGGTCCACCTCCTTCCATGACTTTTTCTTTTTTTGACCACTAGGTAGGGAAGATTTTCTCTGCAATGTCCATTCCACCATGCTGTTCCAGATTTTGAGCCTATCAATAATGTAAGGTAGGGCTGGATATTTAGCTCAGTGGTTCTAGTCCCTGCCTCACAAGTACAAAGTTCCTAGTTTGATCCCCAGTAACCACATACAACAATGCCAGGTGTGGTGGTTCATGCCTGTAATCCCATCACTCAGGAGGCAGAGGCAGGAGGGTTGCTGAGTTTGAGGCTTGCCTGGGCTACCTAGTGAGCTCAGGGCCATCCTAAACTACAAAACAAGATCTTGTCTCAAAAATAATAAACTAAAATAAACTAAAAATTAAAAAATAAATAATGGGGGGTAACCATGAACCAAAGTAAACTTCTTAATTGTGTTTCAATGACAAGAAATGTGACTAAGATTTGAGTGACAGAAGTTGGGTCATTGCTCTGACTTTAATTGACCATGTGGTATGGAAACATTAGAAACTAATTTCCAAGCAGTGTTTAGAAAGGTTTAAAGGTTTAAATGTAGAATTCTATAAGCTGAGTTTGATGGACAACTCTGGAGCTTAGAAGACCATCAGGCTGATACAATTCATATGATCAAGGCTGGGCTCCAGAAGTCTCAGTTGGGAATAAGAACCTCATAAGTAATTGGACCACATGTGTTATTCTGTGGTAAAAGATCTGTCTGCCTTTCACCTATGTCCTGGTTAATTATGAAAGACTGAAAGTAAGGATAGCAAACTACCTAATATGGAAGAGGAACTTTTAAAGCAGCGTTCAGGCTGTGCTATAGGGATGGATGTTAGCCAAATGAATAGTAAATGGGAGTAAAAATCAAAACTGTGTGAGTTGAAAAAAAAATTGTTGCTGGCCAGAAATGTATTGCCTGAAAATTTGGGACTGAGGAAGCTTGCTTGTTGATAAAATTGGCAAGAAAAAGAAGCCAAGTATTTTTTCAAAAGTCAAAAAAAAAAAAAAAAGCCTGCCTTCAGGATGTTTCTAGAATGAGTAAGACCCCAAATGCGGCAGCATCAGAAGTGCAAAGTTGGGAAACTTCCAGTGGAGAGAGGTCTTGAGCCCCCTACTCAAGAAGGGCTACTTGGGGAGCTTGGTAACTTTGAATGACCTTGGATTTGTTTCAACATGTTCAATGATCCTAGCAATCAGAGGCCTCTGCAATCATGATACATGGGACCCTGGCTATTGTTTGAGTTGTCAGCAGAATTTAGCATCATTCTTATGATGCTCATTTTATAGGTTTGCAGAACGTGAGAGTCAGGTTTCAGAAAAAGGTCTGAGAGATGGGCAGTGTGCCCTTGATAGGTCAGTGTGTAAAGTTGAGAATAAAGCTGAGTGTGGTGGAGACCCTAGGAATTTGGAAATATAAAGCGCATGGGTCACGTACTTTTGGTTGAAAATAACAAAGACATTTAATACAGCTTTGAAAGTTTTCCTCACATAGCATTCTAGAGAGAAGTTGGATCAAAACTATCATAGATTGGAGTTAATTTGTCAAAAATTAATGTCTTTTCCCTCTTAATAAGCTTAAATGTTGGAGCAAATCTAATCAGGTCTTTTTTAAATTAGTATCCATGATACAATTTGAAGGAAGATTTGTCAGTCCTTGAGTATCTCTTTTTAGGAGAAGGGAAAGCTTTGTTAAAAGTAATATGTATTTTCAAGAACCTATGAAGTTCCATTTACAATAACTGCATTGTTTTTCTATTTCTTGGTAGGATAGAGAGGCAAGTATTATAAATTTTTTGACATTTTTAGGTTTTCATATGAAGAGACAAAATCTAGCATGGGAATAGCAGATTGCAAATTGCTCTGAATGAATTCATAAGTGTTTGTCACAGCTATTACCTAGCTAACTATCAAATGAATTTTCATCTCTGGTGGGGACCTATGAGGAGGGAATTTCTCTTTCTCTCTCTTTTTTTGTTGTTTCTTTTCTTGGTGGTTCTGGAAATCAAATTTGGGACCCTGTCCAGCAAGCAAAGTACCCCTGAGGTACATCTCTGGCCCTGAGTGGGAAAATGTTATGCAATGGGTAGGTCAAATCTTTTTTACTGCCTAAAGCATAATGTTAATAGGAATGCTTATCATGAGTTACAGAAGAGTCAACAGCACCTTTGGTGTCACAGTGCTGGTTTATCCATTGATGTCCCTGTCCACAGCACTGACAAAGTACACTCTTCCTTAGCTGTGTTTTGTAATATTTAATGCTATTGGGTTTGTTAACCTCTTTACTATGATTTTTAAATATGTACATAAGGACTTTTCTTAGAAGAAGTGTGCTTGAATTGGATCGTGAAAACCCATGGTTTAATTTAGTGTAAAGGCCATTTGCCATTTTCTGGTAGATGACGGTGGCTACTTTCATAAGTGAAAACTCTAGAGCTCAGGTCTTTGTTATCCTTTTCCAGAAACACAGTAGGCTTCTTATTATTAAAATTCACTTCTTACCAATTGGAATTTTTGATGAATAATGTAATAATGATGGATGAAGAAATGTCATATTTATTAGAATAGTGGAATTCCTCTGTGGAATTAGAAGAATTTAAATGCTCCAGTTGATGATTCCTAAACTTTTTATGCTCATTTTCTAAATCTAATCAATATGAGGCTCAGATTATGCTTTTGATAAATTAAAGTCTATTAAATCTTCTTTATGTTAGATGAGGTAAATTCATGTGCTTCTATTATCAGTCCACCACAAACTGTTAGAAGAATGTATGGCACTGAACACCAATGCCTGTAACTCAGCTGTCAGTTCAGGTTGAACCTTCAAACAGGTCTGCCACAGTTCTCTGTTCTAAGGGTTAATTCTCTTGCAGTAGGTGAGCAGATAACTTTATATGGCTGGATCAGAATTATCCTACATGCTGTCTATTTAGGTCACACGTGTACCCCCCAAAATTCATTGTGCTGTGAGGACATGGGACCGTAAAGTTAGAAACAGCTAAAAATAGTAAATGCCAGAAAGCCACGCTCTTGAAGACAGGAGAGAGAGTATATAGTAGCTGAACAACGGTACTTGAAATACACACATTGTGACATGTGATTTGTACATCAGAGCTAGAGGAGATAATCCATTTTACAATTGTCATCAATGCATTTTCTCTAAAGAAGGGAAATGATGGTATGTTTTTATCACATGCTCTCACACAAAATTTCTGACAAGCTGATTCTGTCAAATACTTTTTTAGATTCATTTAAAGGCTGTAATTTAAAGAGGAGTAAAAGGAAAACTGTTTTATTTGAAAAATTATGTCTACAAAACATTGAATCTAGTGCAATTTTCTTGATGAGTAGCTTGAGTTTCTTTTAAAACATAGAAATAATTCCGATTGAAAAAGTTAAATAGTATACAATTAGTAGAATGAGCGCAGCTGGGACATGGGTACACAGTGTTACAGCAGATGGAGAATATGCATACTTCAAACAGCATGACCGGCAAGGGGAACTTTTATGAACAGGGGCCCATTAATCACATTAAGATGGAATGTAGACCAATCAATCCTCTAGATGTGTGAGTGTCCACTGGACTTCAAAAAAAGACAAGAATTTGTTCAAGGGACAGAGTATCAGAAAAAGACTACAGATTTATTGTTTTTAAAGGTATTTTAGGTAGAAGAGAATAAACAGGGTTTAATTGAAAATCAATTTTAAATGATGTTGCTTTAAGGATAAAGTGATACATTAAAATATACGAAATAAGTATGTAGTTATATATTTCCATTCTTAGTATTTTATACTATATTTTAAATTCTTATGAAAAGGTTTTCTTAGTTCAAATGTGGATTTTGCTAGTGTCAAGTCAAGACCTGTTTTTAAAATATAGGCCTATAGATTTTTCTTTGAAAATATTTAAAAATACAGGTTTCTGTTAAATATTGTCTAAGGCATATTGCACCTAATTTTTAGTCCTCTTAGCACCACTACAAGGTAGGTAATATATTATTATTATCTTTTAAAAGTGAAAACAGGAATACCAGAAAGGTTAAACAAGTTGTCCAAGATCACAGGTTATAGAGTATTTGGGTTGCAATTCAACACATTTTCCTTCAACATAAATATTGTAAGAAGTTATTGATAAAAACTTTGGGACAAGAATCCAAAACTACAAACTAAACAGTTGTTGTTATCTCATTCTTAATAAATCACTGATTTTTTTCAGATTTTTTAAGGGATTTTTTCATGAGTCCAGTGGATGATACAATTCCTAAATATTAGAAACTTTCCAAAGATAAGTCTGTATCCTGCAGTGAGAAATTAAAATTTTCATCACTTTAGAAAAATAAAAGAAATTTAGATGACATTAATGGCTTATTGATTAATATACTAAATAGTAAACAAGATAGATATTACTACATTTATGAGACCATTTTGTCTAATTAAATACCAAGAGCTAAACAATTAGTTATTTTACTTGAAAAAATAAATTTAATATTTCTTCCAATGAGATTAAAACAAAAGGCAAAGTCTCCATTCAGGAAAAATGTTATGAAATAGCAAACTACTAAAGTGCAATAGAACAAATTGTTTTTATAGGTAAGTTTTATAAAAAACTTTTACAGAATTTTATGCTATTTTTAACCTTTAAGAACAGAGGGAATGAAGAAAAATACCTGTGAACTTTTTTTTTTTTTTTTTTTTTTTTTTTTTTTTTTTTTTTTTTTTTTTTTTTTTTTTTTTTTTTTTTTTTTTTTTTTTTTGAGACAGGGTCTCACTTTGTACTTCAGGCTGGCCCTGAGCTCCTTATGTAGCCAGGCGAGCCTCGAACTCAGCAATCTACATCTGCCTCTGCCTTCCGAGTGCTGGGATTACAGGAATGAGCCACCAAGCCTGGCTGTAAACATTTTTTTTTTAAATACAGCATATGATTAACTGATATAAATGCATTTATGGCAAAATATATACAAATACATTTATAAAATAGAGAACAAGAATCTTAACAGAAGTTTTTAATGAGGTTAATTTTGCTCTTACAGATTAAATAAGATTGTGGAGCTAATGAAACCTCCTCTTCCAATGTGCATGTCATGTGTTTTGTCTAAGCAATGGGAAAGCTGAATAGAACAGAAAATTGCTAAACTGGAGTTCCTTCTGTGACTATATCTGATCATGTGGTTCAGAAGCCATTAGAAATGGTTTGTGGATGAATTTGGAAGGTATTGAAGATGCCAGTTAAAGAAATCCTAGATGCTGTGAACAGGTGAGTGCATAGAAGGCCAGAAGGCTAATGTGAATGTGGAACATTAGACTGTTCTTTTAAAGTTTCAAATGGGAGTGAGGATTGTATTGAGAAATGATCTTGAAGTGTGGGTGTTACATTCTGTTGAAGAATTTGCCCATGCCCTGAAATCATCTGTGAGTTTGAGTTCAGTGGTGATTTTGACTAATTGCCCTGATGGAAGAAAATTTCAAGATAGCCTAACAATGAGATTTCTGGCTGCTTTTGACTAGATGTTTAGTGAGAATTAGAAGCAAAAGGCATAGCAGAAAAATTGCATTTCTCCTTGCTTCCAGATAACAGGCACTAGTGAAAGGACCTTTCCAAGTGTGACACTTTCTTACATGTTTTGCTAATAGATGGGTTGCCATTTTGAATTGTTAGCCTGCCACAGATTTTTGCCTTGTTTGGTTTCATCAGTAGAAAATTAAGAGAGATTATATCATGGATAGAAATAAGACAGTATAAAATGAAAGATTAAGTTTTATTGTTAATAATAAAATACTATTTGTCATAGTCATACTTATTCACTGACATTTTTCTCCATAATTTCTTTATGCATTTTTGTTGAATTATTCAGGAGTGAAAACTTCTAATGAATAAAAACTAATGGCTTTCACTTCATAGAGATAGATAGTAATATTGCTCCATTAATGTAGTATTTGTTCCTTCACATCTATGATATTTGTAACCTACATCTAGATGAGAAATTGATAATGTTCCATTTTTTTAGACTGATACTTTTGTTTAGAATGATGAGAACAAAAAATAGTAGCAGTTGCAAGAGCTAGTGGATTAAAATCCATCCAGTCTACTCAGAATATTGTTAAATTGTGTTATGCCCAACAGAGGGTTGAGAAACAGTGATATTTCCCAGTGATTCTTTTCTCCATTACATGTCAATCTTTCCAGGACATCTAACAATACCTTTATTTAGCTAAAAATTAGACTTTCCATCTTTATATTTTAGGATTTACTTTTATGTCTTCCACATAGTTTCTACTTATCTATTGAGATTTTGTCTTTCATTTCACGGTCAGCTGATACTTGCTTATATTCTTGAGCATGATTTAATAATCATGTCTTGTAATTCCTAAATCTAGATTAGCTCATGACTGGTTTCCATTCCTTTTCTTTTCTTTTAAAAATGACTCAGAATTTCCTGCTTATTCATTTCATTATAGTTCAAAGATTTCTTGTTGGCATTCTGGATATGATATGGTGTACTGTTGAAACTTTGGATTTTTTCATGTTCCTCATAGAGCTTTTCTTCTCTTTTAGACAGATAGTTGATTTAGCTGAACCCAGACTGTATACTATGTCTCTTATGAGGTATTCAGCAGGTTAAATTTCATTTCATTTCTTTTTGCCTTAAATGGGTTGTTGAAATTTTCTCTGTGGATATGTTGATCAAGAGTCAAGCAGGTTGCCGGGTGTGGTGGCTCACGCTTGTAATCCTAGCACTCGGGAGGCAGAGGCAGGAGGATTGCTGGGTTCGAGGCTTGCCTGGGTTACAGAGTGAGCTCAGGGCCAGCCTGAACTACAAAGCAAGACCCAGTCTTAAAAAAAAAAAAAAAGAGTCAGGCAGGTAACAGGGGAGAACATGTACACTTAGTTTGACATTCTCTCTCTCTGGAGCTTATGTGCCACTGTACCCCTCATACTAAGTAGCTATTGTTGCCCTAATAGTCTTATCTTGTTCTTTAAGTGATTTCAGGACTAGTAGGCTTTTGATTCAGAGTTTTTACATGATATCAACCAAGACCTGCCTTTAGCATAAAATCTATTAAAAGCATAGAAAGTCAAAGCATGCAATTTCCTATTTCTGGGTGGCTCTTTCTTTTCAGAATCTTACAGCTTCTCTTCACCTTTCAGTGCTTTGGGTCATTGAGGATGATGATGATGTTCAGATTTTCCAGCTGCTACCTTGCCTTGATGAATGCTCAATTGAGCTTTCCAAAAGCATATTGTGTAGAGTGTTTAATGCTTGAATTTTCATCATCATGAGAGGTAGTCTTAGTGAAATAAAGGTATTTTTGTTTGTTTTCTGAAGTAGTAGGGGGTGAACCCAGAGCCTTTTGCACTAAACTACATTATTTGAGATGCTAAATTACTCAATGAGCCAGGCTAGGCTTGAATTTATGATTCTTCTACCTTAGCCATCTAGAGTGCTAGGATTACAGACGTATACCATTAGGTCCAGCTCTGAAATGACTCCTAATAAATGTACTTGTTTTTCTCATGAGGATTGAACATAGATCCATGAATGTCTAACCCCATGATTTACCAATGAGCTATGTCACCACCCCAAGACCTTGTTCTTAGGTGCATATGTACAAAAGTTTTGAGTTCTTGCACACTTCCCAATTTCTTGTCTAACACGCTATCATAATGTCTGAAATATTGAACAGCTATGCTTCTATGAGAGTTTAAACAGCACTTTGAGGAAGCAAGAATGAAATGAATATCATAAGCTAAGAGGAGAAAAGTGGGGTGGTGGGAAAAGTATGGACATGTCCACACAGCTGAAGAGATTTGATGTTGTTGAGCCTGAGCCTCTGGCCCTGTGAGGAAGAGCAAACTTTTTGGTCCATTATGGTTTGGTGTTTTGTTTCATGCAACTAAATGAGGTCATAATAGGGACAACTATCTGTTTTTAACTGTTAACTTCTTCCTTTCACCTTTAAAATTATAAAGGTTACTCACTAGAGAATACGTGGATATTTGTTAGTGCAAAGTTGATGTTTTCAATGTATTTATATTATACTTTTTCGTGAAGTGGTTCATTATTATTTTACTACAACCAATAATTAATATATTCAATTTTTAAAGAGTAATTTTCTGTACTACGAAGGATTCAGGTTACTTATGAATTATGATTGTACTAATTGATTTATTGATTATGCTTTTGCAAGTAGTAAAGAAATGAATGCAAATCTAAGTAATTTATTCATTTAAAGCTGATTATACAAGGAAAGTAATGCGTATTTGTCTCTTTGAAAAAATAAACAGACCAAAAATAAAGCAAATAAGCAAGTAGTAGAAATAATGAAAACAGTTTAAACTACAATTTTAACTGACTTTTGAATTTAACATGAAATTAAAAAGATAAATAATGCAGATTTTTTAATGTTCAAAAAAGAAGGAATAAGCTCCATTTTCTGTGGTTGATTTTAGTATGTCTCCTCACACTTAGTGACATTAGTCTTCTTCCATCTGTCAGAGACTTAAATAAAATATTGAGCTGTTGTCCATTAGACTTTGTAGCAATGGCAAGTGCGAACATTTTGCCCACTCTTTTCACTGCTAAATATTGTGCCTTTTGTTTTTGCTCATATATTTATTTTTAACGAAGTTCAAAACTGGGTTGAGCATAACGCTGCACTTTTTTTTTTTTTTTTTTGAGACAGAGTCTCTCTTTGTAGTTCAGGCTGGCCCTGAGCTCACTGTGTAGCCTAGGCAGGCCTCGAACTCAGCAATCCTCCTGTCTCTGCCTCCCGAGTGCTGGGATTACAAGCATGTGTCACCATGCCTGGCAACATTGCACTTTAAAAAATATTTTTAAGTTCTTTATGTTATTAATAAAATAATCAAATTTTATTTATTTCCAATATTCTCAATCATTAGGTTTTTAATTAAGACCATGATAATATATTAATCTAATTAAGAAAAGCTTAAGAGCACTGTTTCATTTTTCTTTACTGTCTTTTATTTAAAGAAATTCATAAATACATGGTTAGAGAAATGAATATATTACTCTAGAAAAGATAATTAACAGATTATTGCATAAAATAATCTAGATGATAATTGATGTTATGGAGATAATAACACAGAATCAAGTGATAGGAATTATTTGGGGAGGTAATTTGTGAAAGTATGCCAAGGAATTAGAATTGAATGAAACTGTTGTAGGATGTGTATACGAGACACATTTCTCATGAAAAAGTCCTAAGTAAATGATAGTAGCTTTAATCACTTTCTCCCTCTGTTCTTTTCAGATCAGTTGTCCATATTGTTGAAACCTTCTGTTATCTCTTTTCTACCACCTACCAACATTTTGCCATCCCATTGTCTTCATCTTTGTATCAATAAATTTTCACATGCTAGAGCTTATAGTTTAATGTTGAAAAGAAAATAGGAGGAAGGGACCACATAACATTTCAGGGATATCACTTACATTAACACAGATTATGTAACATTGGCCAGATTTATTCAGCTTTTTCCATAGCGTGACTTGGATTATATCCTGGACGTTTTGTATGTTATGTTAGAAGACTAAATTCTGTTAAAATCCTTGGAAGATTATTGCACACTTTTTTTTTCTTGTTTACTTTAGCAGGCAACTGACACATTCAAGCTCAGACCAAAAATTTAGAATAGGCTCTTGTGATGGTGCCTCCAAAATCAATAAAGTTTAAGAATTGGGATATACTGTGTTTCGTACTCAGATAATCTAATATTTCCTTAAAATGTCGCTATTTTTCATAGAACAAAACTACGTAGCATGACACAAAATGCAAAACGCAAAGTGGAATAACTCGTTATATAGCACATAAAAGTTTTTGAATTGTAAATAGAGCACTATTGTAAAATCCTTTTGCACATTTTAATATCTTGAAGGGTGTTTCCAAAATTGTCTTAATTTATTCTAAATCTATTTTGTAACTATGTAAACCATTTTGATACAATGAAGAGGAACATTGTCTAAACAATTACTCTTTCCTGTTAGTAAACTTTGTATGACTCTATTACTCATAATCTAAATTTGGACACAGAAATGGATATAGCAGACGTTCAATACTGTGCTAGATGGATATAACCCAATCTATACAGCAGTATATTTCCTGGAATTGTTTTCAGGAAAAATCATGCATTTTTCCATGAACAGCTGTTCTCATGTACAATATTAACCTTAGAATTTACAGGTCAAGCATTCCTATCTTCTCACGTCACAATATTGCCCTAAATCAGTGATTAGAGTGTCTAGTAATCTTCTAGTGAGAAAACAAGGTACAAGATTAAAGAATCTTCTAAATTGATAATTAGCTATTATATAGATTAGCAAAAAAGGATTTGATTTGTTAAATTTTATTGAATTCAAACTATGTATAACTACCCATAAAAGAGTTATGAAAGTGAGAGATACATGAGAGTTTCAAAGTTAGAATCTTCATTTCAAAAGTTACAATTTTCCAGTGTATATAAAACAACTACAAAAGTAATTGAAACAATGTGAATATACAGGAAAATGAACATTTATTGAAAATTTACTATATGCTTGACCTTGTTTTCGGTACATCAAATTTTTTATTTCATGTCATATGAAGTAATAGGAATTTCTTCCACAACAAAAATGAAGAAACAGACTTAGAAAACTATAATAATTTCCTAAAGACATTCAGTATTCAAACTCATGTTTCCAGGCTCTACTTATCTCTTAGCAACGTTTCGGGGTACTTCCTCTGAGAGGTGCTAAGAAAACGACTCAACATTAAGAAAACAGAAAGAAATCTACTTGCCTGATTATAAACATTTTGTGGAAGTGGTGGCACAGGACAGGAACAGGTTATGTTTAGTGGATATTATTAGCGTTGTGCAGAGAGTTAGAATGTTGAATATAAGAGGAACCCAGAAAGTGAAAAAGTAATGACTCATTTACTCACAAAAGTATCAGCGGTGAATACTAGGGTCTCCTTGGTGGAGAAGTGATGAGGTGAGAGAAGCTTAGGATGTTTTCATTGGTTCACAACTGGCAAGTCCTGAAGTTCACTGGGAACAACAAATATGTTATGGTTTATCAACAGTCTATTTTATAGAATGGAAAGAAGATGACATGCCTTAGTCATAATTTTGAACTTCTGTAATTGAGAAGACAGAAATACCTTTGAGGAAAAAAGAAAAGATACAAGAGATTTTTGTTTTATTTAGTTTTGTTTTTTTGAGAAGATAGTGAGAAAGAAAATAAGCTATGATATCACTTGTTTTGAGAAAGTAGTATTTTTAGTATTGGGTACATTCACTTTGAGGAGAGTATAGATAGAGAACCTTGTGGATTAAACAGGAGAGTTTTCTTGTTGTCTTTAGATTTGGCTCAAGGTCTAAACATAGCCGAGACAGCTCTGGGATGGAACTATAGACTAATTATCTTCGCAATTCTCAAAGCAGGTGGAATCGACCATGAACCAGTGTTAGAAACAGCAGGGACAAATGTAAAAGTAATTAAATTTAATATTCTGGAAAACAAATGAGATCAACAAAGTAGAAAAAAAATAATACCTCACTCTTTAAATGATTACATGCTACCGTCATGTCGTACACACAGATGCACTCATATAGAGACAGGATGCCCCTGCCAACAGATCTAGCAATGAGGAAGAAATTCAGAAGAGGTGCTTGGACATTTCTCCAAGCAAATATGGTGTACTCTACATGGTAAATCCTTCCTCTCCTGCACTTGCAGTTGATTCTGAAGATGTTAAATAACTCACTGGAAAGCTAGAAGTATGAGGTTTGCTATCAGTAGATGCAAAGAGAGAATCATGGAACACTGGTCTAAGAGTCACACCCTTAAAGACACAAGTTTGTGCTGATCACTGGAGAAAAATAATTCTACAGAGGCTGAGTCAAGACTCTGTACCCAAAGAACTTAAGGTTCCTATTATGATGTCCACATGTCCAGCTGTGCAATGGTGGATAAATTCTACATCTCTCACAGTTTCTTTTTATTGGTACATTTTATTAGTACATTATATGTACACATCACAATTACACTCCACATTGAGAATTTGTACCAGTATATAACATACCTTCTCATTTTCCCCCTCCTCCCCACCCCACCTCCCACACCCCTATATACACAAGCATTGTTTCCTTTTTTCTTTAACCATCAATGCTATTCTTCCTTCATTACTTACCCCTAAACTCCATTACTCTTTGAATATTTACTATTTCACAATATCAATTATACATTCTAGAACACATTTATAACTTCAGTTTCTTATATCAGAGAAAATATATGAAATTTGCACATTGTTGACCTATTTATTTCACTTATGAGTATGTCCTGAAGCTAAGTCCATTTGAGTATAAATGATTTGATCTCATCATTCTTTATGGCAGAGTAATACTCCATTTTATTAAAAAAAACACATCTTCTTTATCCAGTTTGGAGTTGAAGGGCATTTGGGTTTTTTCTAAGATTTAGCTATCACAAACTGAACTGCTATAAACATGGGTGAACATATGTTGCTGTGATAGGAATCTTGTAATTCTTTTGTGTATATCCTCAGCAGGGGAATAGCAGGATCAAATGGAGCCTCTAATCCTAGTTTTTTTATCAGTCTCCACACTGATCTCCATAATGGTTTTTTTCTTAATTAGGATTAAATTATAACTCAGTATCCACCTTGCCTCAAGAAAGTGAAACAAATACCTGCTCTGAGGCTACTTTTGAGTACTAGAGTGTTATTCTAGGATATTTAAGTTATGCTATGATTATAGGAAGAAAATAGCTTTTGAAAATATTACTAAATTAAAATTGGTTCCACCATTAAATTAAAAATTTCAAGGAAACCTTATCAATGTAAAGAGTTTGGATAAAGCCTTATTTACAGTAAAAGTGCAGTAACTATTCAGGTCTCTCAATGATGAAATTTAAATAACCACTTAAATAATATTTTCTTGGGCCTGGGAAGTAGCTCAGTGGTAGAGCACTTGCTTAGATCACACAGGGCCCTGAGTTTAATCCTTTCACTGAAAATGAAAATAAAATCAAGAATATTTGTTTGAAGGAACATTTACTTACATATTTTTGACAGCTAAATAAATGATTCTTTAATCTGATGAGATCTGCTCGAATTATTATTACTTATATCTGTAGCATAAAGGTGAATAATCTTAAAGTTTTGACATTGTCTGTTATGTACTATCTTTAGTTGAAATTTTACCCTTTAACCAAGCTTGAGGTTATTTGAATATTTTATTTTATTGTTCTGAGACTGTCTCATTATTTCTTTCAGGCTAATCTCAATCACATGGTGATCCTCCTATCTAAGCCTCCTGAAAGCTGGGATTATAGGCAGGTGACACTATGTCCAATTTGGACATTTTATTGATCAATAAAGAGTAAAATTTTGATTACATTTTTTTTTGAGACAGGGTCTCGCTTTGTAGTTCAGGCTGGCCCTGAGCTCACTATGTAGCCCAGGCAAGCCTTGAACTCAGCAGTTCTCCTGTCTCTGCCTCCTGAGTGCTGGGACGACAGGCGTGAGCCACCATGCCTGGCTTGATTACATTCTTGAAAACAATTTCTTCACAAATTGTTAGAAGTTTACTTTTTCACCATGTTCCTTTTAAACTGTGGAGATGAATGTAGATTTCTATGTTTCCAGTCCATATTAACTTCATAACAATTGATACACACCTTATTATATGGCAAGTGCCATTCTAGCTACATCATACAAATTGCTAAAAAATGTATCTTTCTTGTTATGTACTCACAATATTTAATAATATCAGTGTAGATTTCATCATTACTTTAATTACTTAATGAGCTCTTAAAAATCAGTCTGGCCAGTGGGGTTTTAGAGAGTGGGAAGAGAAAGTTGTCATTCTTTACTGTTGTCTAATTTTTAACATTTCTCATCTAATGTAAAACCTATGAAATATAACTTTTTAAAACAGTAATGGTACCGGTACTTTTATGACAAACATAATGATGACATTCACCACAGACAGTTTATACTATACATAATGTATTTTAGTTATTTTTTCCCATTCCTCTTCCTTCCCTTTCATTCTTCTTCCCAACTTCATTTACACAACTTCATTTCTATTGTTTTGTTTCCATCCATTTTAAAATCCTTCCTTTCCCTTCATACTTTTGTTTGCTTATTCTCTTTCTCATTTGAACATTTTCTTTCTACTTCCCAATATCTATCATCTATTCTGGTCCTGATTTATGCTTTGGGTTTCTCAGAAAAGAGAAACAATGTTATATTTAAACATGTTTGTCCAATTTATTTCACTTAAAATTGTTTCAAGTTGCATCTATTACCTAAAAATTTCTTATGTATCCTTTTTTATGATAGAATGGTGTTCCATCACATGAATAATACATTTTCTTTACTAGTTCATCTGTTGATGGGAATATGGGCTGTTTCCAAGATTTGACCATTACAAATGTGGTGCTATAAACATAGATGTTTATGTAGCATTGTAGTATAATGGTTTTAACTCTTTCAGGAAGACAGCTAGAAGGAGAATAGCTTGGCCAAATGGAATTATTAGTTTTTTGTTTTTTGGTAAATCTCCATACTGATTTCCATACTGGTTGTAACAGTCTACACTGTCACCAACAGTAGAGAAGGGACCCTTTCTCCAACAGCCTTTCCAGCATTTGTTATTATTTGACTTTTTGATGATAGTTATTCTTCCTTGAGTGAGACGGAACCTTGCTGTTTTCATTTAATTTTTTAAAATTGTTATTATTGGTACCTGTTTTTCATCTGTTTCTTTTTCAAATGAATTTTTATTGGTACATTATATATAAACATCATGATCATACACAATATTGAGAATTTGTACCAGTATATGACACAATTTAATTCTCATTTTTCCCATTCCCCTATCCACCCTCCAACCCCCTGCCCCCTATATACCTAAACTTTCCCTTTATTTATTACCATCATATTTTTTCTTCCCCTTGTTATCAGTACAATTTTTACATGTTGTGATCACAATTGACATTGAGAATTTGTACCAGAACATGACACGACTTAAATTCATTTTTCCCCATGCCCTTGCCCCCCCCTCAAATGCTCCAGCCTTTATATACATAAACTTTATTTCCCTTTTTTATACGTCAATTTTTTTCCTTCACTTTAATTCTTGAATGACTATTGGAAACTCCAAACAGGAACTGCAGATCATTTATGGATGTCTGCCCTGCCCACAGTATCAACTACTGAAATTTTTTGCAGACATCTGCATGCCCTGCAGGATCCTCATCTACAAGGATTATTGCACAAGGATTGTTGCCTGACATCTGCCTTTACCTAAGGGATCTTCAACTACAGGGATTATTGGGGACATCTGCCCAACTTTATGCATGGCAGGATTTTGGGTGTGAAGGTTTGGTACCAAATAGAGGTATGGCGAGTTTGGAGTATTGGGCCTTCTGCTAATGCTGCTCAAAGTAGCAAGAGTTAACCTGAGCTCAGTCTTTTTCTCAAGGTTCCAATTTTGTTGTTTGTTGGTTGTTAATCCTTTCTCCATAGGACTCACAGGGGACTAGAGCTTGCCACAAGGGTTCTTGCTGTGTCCACTTCCCCTGTCTGCCACATATGATCATTGATTTTTGAACATTTTTTTTTCACATAGTTATTTGCTCTGTACTCTTCTTCATCTAAGAACCATATATAAATTGCAGATACCAATTTTTTGTTTGGAGCTTTAAATTTGAGGATTTTGAATTTTTAATATAGTTTAGATATTTGTTCTTTTTCTGAAGAACAACTATTAATTTTTCTCCCTAAGTTGTTTCTTTACTGTGTTTGTGTTTTCCTTTTGCTAAGACGTGACCCCAGATTTTGATTCTTTATGAAGAAGTATGTGTCTTTTTGTTTGTTTTGATTTTGAAAAGCAAGTTCCAAATTAATAGCTAATAAAATCTAAGTTTAAAATTTTGGTTCTCAGAAACTACATGACTTTTGGAATCAACACTTAAGGTAAAACAAAACAAAACCAAACCATTTACCCTTCTGAGTTTTTTAAGATAGTTTCTTTCTCCTTGTGATGGCAAAACTCCATGGCTTTTTAGTTGTGATACTTTTGTATTAACACTGAACACATCATTCAATTTTAAGACATATTACTAGAGTTCAATGATTTTCTTTTGATGTTTCTTTTGATTATTTCTAGTCCTTGTTTGCCTTTTGAAACTTCTTGGGTTGGATATTAAAATGACCAATCTATAATGCTCTCAATCTCTTTGTCTCTTGGCATCTCATTTTCCCCATTCCCCTAACCACCCTCCAGCCCCCTGCCCCCTGTATACATAAACTTTCCCTTTATTTATTACCATATTTTTTCCAGAATTGGGGAACACCATCACAAATGGATGCTAAGACAATACAGTTTGGTGCTACATTGTTTGTTGGAGATAAATTGCTACTTCTCTCATTTCTTAACTGTATAAATTGAAGGGTATGATTCAGCATGTTGAACAAACATTTTTCTCATCTACTGAGAGGGAAAACTATTGATACTTATTACCAATTACCATAGAGACTTAGCTCAGATAAAACAGTAAATTATAACATAATTCCTGTCACAAAAGGTCTTGGTATTTATTAATTTTTACTGTTTTTGATTGGTTTTCCTGAATTTTGGGGGATTTTAAAAATCATTAGCAAACAGTCTTTAAGTTATGTGTTTTACATTTTCTTTGTGGGGATTAGTGGTCACCTCAGAACCAGTTACTCTTTTTTCTTCCCGACCTTAATTGTACTACTGGAATTTTCTTTATTTTGTTTCATTTTTGTTTTCTTTCTTAAATGTTTTCAAATTGAGATATAGGTATATTTTATATACACATCAAGATCACACTCAACATTGAGAATTTGTACCAGTATATGACATGACTTACTTCTCATTTTTTCCCATTCCCCCACACACCCTACAACCCCTAGAATCTATATACATGAGTTTGTTTCCTCCTTATAGCAGCTTAGTTCATGATAGCTAAATCTTAGGAACAACACAAATGCCCATCAACTAGAGACTGCATAAAGCAGGTGTGTGTGTATATGTGTTTACTCATAGAGTTTTGAAAGGAGAGTCTGGACCAGCACCACCAGGTTCTCTAAATACAAATACATTTTCAAATACATTCTCTAAATAGGTCTCTTGAAATTATCCTCAAACACCCAGTGATACCTCCAATGAACTCTAACATTATTTTACCCAATGTTTCTACCTCTATTCTATTTCACCCTCTGTCATTTAGGGCTCAGGCAGTCTCTAGTTTTGTTTCTCTATACATTTGAGACCACATATTTTGTAATTCTTAGAAGCCTACCATATTTATTGACTAATGATAATGCACTGAATGTTTTCTTCTGAATCACTATGAATTTACTCTTCTGAAAGTGCACTCTGAGTTTTTGTTATTTCACGGAATCTCAATAGATGGCTGAGTATGTCTTGAAAGCAGGTTTGAATGTGCTTTGATGTTCTGCCATTTTCCATGTAGGATTTTATGATCTATTACAGGTGGCTCTAAATGAAGAGTGTTTTTGTGTATAGGATCTTACTTATGGCTCTTAATCATAGAATTCTGAGTTCCATCAATACTTCTAGAGAGATGGGTGTTCATACTTGAAGACCAACCACTTCTTTTCTATTCTTGAGACTCAGAGGATCAAACCTAGTACCAATTACTGCCTTGTTTCTCACCCTTCATAGTTCTTTTTCATAAATGTTAATCAACTACTTGAAATTCATTAACATCAACCACATCTTGACAGGCACTACATCATTTTCCTTACAACTTTTAATTATAACATATTTCCTCTCTTATGGTAACCTTGAAAAAACACAAGAATTTACTTTATATTGCAATCCTACAAGCTGTTTTTAAAGTAAGAAGTAGAGAGTAATGCATTCATTCTTCTTTCTATAATTTTGAGTTGATTTCAATAAAATAATCAAATTTCATTTTTTCAGTGAGTTCTGAAAAGTAAGAGAAAGTCGTATTTAGAGGTCTCATTCTAGCAAGGACTAGAAATGTTATTATTTAGTCCCTAAAACCATCCTATGAAGTAGATGCACTTCTCTTTTACCAAAGAAATAATTGAGATTCCGAAAGCATAAGTAACTTGATCAAGAAATGCTACCTAATGGATCTAGGCTATAAAATCTTTTAGATAAGCATTTCATTTTAAATACACAATATATATTTTTATGCAGAATATATTTCTTACTTTAAAGATTTATGTGAATGTCATTTATGTGACAGTTTTACATTGTGTTCAAAGTGTACATAGAAATCTTTAGCCTAAGACTAAAAAGAATAAGACAAATCTGTTGATATTCTAATATGTTGGTCCTTTAGTTGCCTTTAGTGATGAAATTTTGCAATTAATTTATTCTTGCTAAACTGTAAAATATAATAGGTTAAAGGTTTAAATATTATATTTAGAATCTTCCATTGATTTCAGTTTAAAAACAACATAAGGATTAAAATGAAAAATGTCTATAAAATTAATTTCTATATTAAGCACATTATGATTTAGCTGAAACACTGCATACTGTTACTACGTGCAAAATCATTTCATAATATTTATAGCAAGCAATGCAGAGCCTTGCTACAAACAGGGAAATGAGATTCCCAGATCAATTCCAAACTCTTTGTATTGTTTGAGTTCATTTCAAATGCTTCCTCTGGGACTTTTATATTGTGGGGTTCAGGGCAACTCTGCTTTCAATACACATGGAAATTTTTAGGATATAATCATTAGGAAGTATGGCTTTTGTGAGTCATCATGGTTGAGGAAAAAATTCCCTAGAAAATCAAATAATGAAAATTTCATATTTCTTTGTAATTTAATAACATCAGTGCAAACTGGAGTATTGAAGACAATTATATAAGTGAATTAACAGTGAAGAAAATCAATGTAGACTATTTTTTAATTACCATAATTTGGATGAAGTAATCAGGGAATATAATTGTTGAGTGAGTCTAGCCTTTCAATAAATTGTGGTGGTATATTATTTAAAAAAACTTTATTTTTAAATTATGTGTTCTCCAATAATTGAGCAGAAATGAATACATTAAAATACAATCATGTAATCTGTAGTTTCTGTACAATATACATAGAGACTTGATGTACACTAGTCAAAAGGAAAAGAATTCTACACTAGGAATATTATTCCCATAGGAGAGAAGCTAAGGATGTTTATGTAAGGCTTTCACCAAGAGCATTGTTGTACTGGATGAGATAAATGATTTATACTTTGAGGTAAAGGTAAGATATCTCTATTGTATTTTAATTAAATTATTTAATTTTTTAAAAGCTTGTAATAAAGTTAGAAAAATATAGAAACCTTTAAATCAAAGAATACTTTTTGTGTTAAAATAACAAAATTGATCAACTTATTTAACTTACATAGAACTCTTTCATTGCAGCATGTATTCTAAAATACTGAGGGAATTTTGTGCAGCTCATATTTACTTTACCTGGACTTCAGAAAGTGAAAGCATTTTCAAAAGTAATATTGCCAGAGACTAACTGTTAACTTCTGTTTTAGCTGGCAGATCTTGTATTTTATTGTTCTCAGTGTACCAATGTTTGATTGTGTAACTGCTTTCCCTCTGGAACTTCTACAAAAATAGATGCATATCTTAAAAAGCTGTCTAAGGAAGTGGAGTTTTAAGTAAACAATGCAATAACTTGTTTAAAGGCTAATCAGATTTTTCAAATATCAGAGAAACAACAGCAGTAGAATTGAATTTTTAGTTACTACTTCTTCAAGTGAATCAAATAAATACTAACAAGCTGCTTTAAAGAGAAAAATAGTATAGCTTATTTGAAATTTTATGATTATAAAAAATGAGAATTTTGTGCTTATATCTTGACTCTCCATTTAAGTGTCTCTCACATATACTTTAAGCTAATGGACAATACATCTATGAACATATGGAACCCCAAGTACGTTAGCCAACACAGAAAGCATTTCGAGAAGAATTGAAATATAAGAGATGTGTAGATACTGACACATTTCCACTGAGAATTTGTAATAGTTATCTTCCAAGCAAAGTGTAAAGCTTGATTGAACAAAAGATAAAGTTAATGCTATCTAATAAGAACAGACCATTATAGATCAGTGAAACTACAAAACAGAATTATAAAACAAGGGCCAAGCCACATTATCTAAATTAACATTTTTTCCAGCATGAACAAGAAGGGCCACTGTAGGAAAGCAAGAGCTAAATAGTGTGGCCTGCATTTAGTCAACCTGAAGTAATTATTAATTTATGGTTGTCTGTGATTTTAATGAAAATGAAAGCTGTGAGGAAAGAATTGAAAGAGATAATGTGCCGTGAAATTGAGTTTCATTTATTTAGGGGCCACCTTTTCCTTTTTTGTTGTTGTTAAAGGGAAGAAAGTTAATGCAAGATGTCCACATTAAAATTTCACTAGGATTATGTAACCACCAAGTTAAATGGTAATCATTATATTTGAGTGGAGTTAATGCAAAAGAAATTGAAGCCTGAATTTAAGGCCTATTGGCAAGGGCAGGAGTAAAAAAATACCACTAGCCCAAAATTAATGCCATAATAACAATTATTGTCTTTATGAATATGATGAGTCCAGTAGCTATTTTATCAGATTTATTCATTTTATTCTTACTGTAGGAATGGAAATATCTATTATGATGATAGCATTGTTGAAAAGAATATATTTGAAGAATAAGGAGGTAGCCATAAGAAGCAAAACAAATCATCAGAATGCAACCTTTTTCTTTGACCTCAAATACAATGTTTCTAAATAGTCGCAAGAGTGACAAGCCTTCTAGGGAACAGCAGGCGTGTCTAGTGTAATAGTGTGGAAACAACAGCAGGTCATGCATTTTGTAGAGCCTCACTCTACAAAAATAGCATCTCTGCTCTCAGAAGCATTTTCAGGCAAGAAGTCAAGTGATGTGAATGCTGCTTGCTGATAAAAATAGGGGAATACTATTTAATGACTTTTCAGGTATTTTTCTTTTGTCAGAGAAAAAGTCATTTTCTCTTTTAATTTCCAAGTTTTAAATGAGGGGATATTATAAGATTGGCATTATGTCAGTATTTATATACATCTTACATGACATCATTTGCCTTAGAAAAACTTAAGTAGAGTCCATGGGATGGAATGCGTACAAAATAAACCTTTTTTTTTTCCTGGAAATGTTCTAAAGTATGCTTTAACATATGTTTAAATTATGTCGTATGTTTTCTAGGTTGGTAGAAGTTCATCTGCTGAGAATATATTGAGTATAATGCCTGTGGAGAAAACAGACAGAATGTCTGCCTGTAAGTACTGAAAATTCAGTACGGCACTGAATGTTTATTTCTCTCTAAGTTTCCCTCTTCTTTTCCCCTTCCACTGAGTCATGAAACTTTGTGTATTTATAAGTAGTTGACATAGTAGTTTGTGTGTTTATAAGTGGTTGATATAGTAGTTTGTCTTTGCTCCCTAAAACAGCTCTGATCAGGCCTGAGACCCAACCTTTCCTCTAAGTCTCATTTCCTATCGTTTTTTTTTTTTTGTTGTTTATTTTTTTAATTAGCTTTGTGCTGTCGTGGCTCACAGAAGACCAGGGTCCACTGCAGGGTTTCTGGTAATCTCCCCTTTCCTGTTTCCTATAATGCAGTACCTGAAATTCTGAATAGCATGAAGGAACTACCAGAGACAGAGAATCCTGCCTAGAGGAGTAATCCAAGATACCCAGATTAGCAACTGAAGCCTGGAAATCCAGAAACAGTTTGAAGACATAGATCCAGTCCTTGAGAAGATGTGTGAGATTTAATACCACAAGGCAAAAGGTGTAGAGTAGGTTATCTCATTGAGGGAGAACAGGACGAAGGAGGGAAGAGTATGTGAATTATCCACCGTGGCTGACGTGCAGGGCGAGCAGAATGGAGGTGACAGGCGCACATGCATTTTACTCTGTGAGCCAAAGACAAATTCAGTTCCTCAAGTGGCCTGGAAGGACTCAAACAGCAGAAATTACAGGTGATTCTGAACTGAGATATCAGAGCACCTAGACATCTTCTCAGTGTATCAGCTTAGAAAAGATTGTTATGTTTGTTATACTAATTTACGCTTGTAGGCCAATTCCACGTGTATTTCTACATTTCAGAAACCTTTCACATAGTGTTGATATATGAATCTGTAATATTCTGATGATTTTTTTCCAAATTTTCAGTTATTAGAATGTCATGATGTAATAATTTCTCATCCCAGAAAATTCCTGTATTTGACAATATGATAAGTAAATAAAAGATGTTTGCATGGGAAGAGCTCCTTACCATGTTTAGGAAAAAAAAAAAAAGACCTGTTACATCTCTCTGAAAGCAATAAAATGGTTTCATAATTCCATCTGAGCTGATCTTGATTGTATAATACATTGATCAATATACCAAATCAAACAATTAAAACTCAGAGATTTTACAATAGTGACATGGAAAAATTTAAATCCTCCTCCCAGTTGCCTCATTGTCACCTGGTAACTTACCCTACTGCTGAAAAGGACACTTATGATTTCTTGAATAAACATCACATTCTCAAAGTTCTCTTCCGTCCTGCTTCTTTCACTGAACATTTATTTCTCCATCTTTTGCACATCCTGAAAATATGCCTGCTGAATAAAGACTTCCTTTGCCTGGTATTTCAAACTAGAAACTCCCTAGACTTACTTCTTTCTACAAATGTAACTTTTCACTTTGAGCTCAAATTAGTGTTTCCATAGTCCTTCAGAGTTTTAAGCATATTAAACTTATTTTAGAGTTCCGGCATATGTTAGCATTTAAGATAACCATGCAATAAATGCAGGTTGAAGGTTGAACAGTAAAGAAGCCACAACTCTAAAAAGAATTTTGAGAAACTTGTGTTATCTAAGTAACTCTGAAGATTTAGGATGCTCACAACTCACCTTAAGATAAAGATTAAGAGTTATTTGATTTCAGGAAAAGGTGTATTTTCTCATATGTTATGTTTAAATCTGAAATGTTCCCCCTGAGTCATGCACCAGGTTTTGGCCTCCGATGTAGCAGCATTCACAGCTGGGGTCTAGAAAGGTGATGGGATCAAGTTTGCACTAATTTCACCACCGGTAGTGATTAGTTTATGAACTGAATGGGCTGCTAGAAGCTGGGTACCAATTGAAGAAAATAAACTGTAAATGATGCATCGTTTCTTTGGTTTTCGTCCTACTCTGTGATTCCTGGCTCCCATGATGTGCTCAGCTTTCTTTGGTTCTTCCCTTTCACTGAGATGCTTCTGCTTTGATATTCACATATCAGGAACCAAAATCTCTGAAACTGTAGCCCAAGTAAACCCGACACCTGTTCCGTTGTGTGTGTCAAGTATTTTGTTTAGCAATTAAAACATGAGTAATGAAACCATCTATGAGAGCACTATAGACTGGGGCATGTAGAAATTTGTAACAAGGAAGACATTCAGCAAAATATTGCATGTCCATTATTATGTATATTATTTCACTGAGTTTCAATTAGAAAATAATAGAAAGTAAGCACATCATTTTCAATAGAAAGTAATCATGGAACAATTATATTATCAAAGGTGATGTAAATCATTTCTTTACAAATTTTAGAAGTGATTTATTCTAGTGCTGTACATTCAAAAACATTCTTAGTAAAATAATGAGCCTATGCTATTATGTCTTCAGTGGGTCATATTCTAATACCAACTTATTTTTTTATACTCACATGATGATGAATGAGAATTTCTTACACTGCTAGATATTTGGACCAAAATGAAAAACTTTTTCATATTCTTGAGTCAAAGTGCAGAAATTTGATGTATCTACAGAGATTAAAAAATGGGTTTCACAGCAATAATTTTGTTTTTCATTTCTCTATTCCATTATGAATACTTTCAAATGAATTTCCCCTCTGGATTTGCCTACCTGCAAGAGTTCAAACACCTCTTTAAGCAAAGTGGCAATAAAAAGCTTTAATAAGTGCAAGCCTTGCTGAGTGAGGAATCATTAGTGTGGAGGTGGAGGAAAATGCTCTTTCTTATTTGAAGGAAAGTGTTGGGAAAGCACAGTGTGGAAATAAGAGCTACCAGAAGGTGAACATAATAAGCTATTTAAATAAATCCCAGAATATTATTATGTACTCAACTCTCTTTTCTCTAGCCTTGTCCAAAGTACTTTTTTTTCTTCTTTCCCCTTCCCAATCTAAATTTTTATCTTAAACCGCATTGAAATGCATTTACCTAAACAAGGTTTACATGTGAATGAAATGCCCTTTGATCTTCTAATGGTAAGCATATCTTACTACTTGTACAGATCCCTGTTTAAAAGGGAGGGGAAATAATTTCACTATTGCTACTGGCCTTCTTAGTAAAACACTTACACAGTTCTTGGGGGAAAATGGTGCTTGCAGCTAGACAGTTTAAAAAAATAAAGTGGCACAATTTGAAGGATAATTTTACAGATCAAAAGATATCTCAAAGTCATTCAAGACACAAAATATATAAACTTTCTTAAAGACTTAGAAACATTTAAACCTTAATAATATCAGTAAATTCCTCATTTTATATAGATAGTAGATTTATTAGTTAGAGTTTACTAGAAAAACAGTATGAATCATTATCTATCATCTCTATATCTATCTATCTATCTATCTATCATCATCATCATCATCATCATCATCATCTTGTTCTCTCGGCAAAGGAATTTATTAGGCAGATTTACATGATTAGTGAAAATGCACTGGAGAACCAAAGAATATAGCAGCTACTCACTCTGAGAAGCTGGAAATTGTGGAACTAAAAAGATAAAGAATGGAACACTGGTTTGAAACAAAAGACCTGAAAGCTACTTGGAGAGAACTGCTGGTAGGGGTTTGCGTGGGAAAGTAAAGAGACTCGCGTCTGATGTGCACAGGCAATCTTAGCAAAAGACTCACCCATTCAAACAGAATGGGGCTCATCCAAGCATACAGCGACCTCCTTTCATTCCGTCCAAGCTACGAGCCTATCTGTTGGTGCCACCCACAACGCGTGTGGATTTTCTCTCCTCAGTTTGCTGGCCTCCATGCCAGTCATCTCTGGAAATAACCTCAGACACATCCAGAATTATGCTTTACTGATTTCCTAGGTGTTTCTTAATGCAGTCAACATTTTATGATTAATGATCACAATATGTGCAGAGAAAATGGTGCTGAAATAATTTCCTACATATGTGGCTACATAAATTCAAATCGAAAGTCTTGTCTTATGAATTGTGACAACGGGATGTAAGGGATGATGGTGTTGATGTAAAAAAAAATAATTGAAGAAAATGAAATAAAACTATATCATTGGTCCTGTCAGACCAAGGGATTAAGAAATTGAAAATAAAAGATGCCACTTAGGTAATATTAGAAAGGTCTTATTTGCCACTGAGATGAATGTCTAGGTCTATTTGCAGTTAAATTAAGAATTGAAGTATCTGATAATGAATTATTTATACATATAAACACATAGAAATGCATAACATTTCATAGGGCTAAATAATTATGATTCAATTTTTAAGAGGTATTAGTTTTGTTTTGTTTTTTTTTGAGACAGGGTCTCGCTTTGTAGTTCAGGCTGTCCCTGAGCTCACTATGTACCCCAGGCAAGCCTCGAACTCAGCAATTGTCTTGTCTCTGCCTCCCGAGTGCTGCGATAACAGGCGTGAGCCACCACGCCTGGCACTGTGGTTTGTGGTATTGACTGCTGGTGGGCGAGAGTCACCATGAGTCACCACACCCAACATTGTATGTGGTTACCGGGATCGAACTCAGGACCTTGCACTTGCAAGGCAAGTGCCGGAACCACTGAACTAAATCTCCAGCCCCGAGAAGGACATATTTTTAATTTACTGAGGAATCCTAAATTTCCATGTAATAAATACATCCAGCCTATAGTATTGCTAACATACCATTCAATCATTGATTTAATAAAATTACCACTATCATTTTGTCAATGCATACAAACAACCTTTTCATGTGATTTCATTTTTCATTTTAACAATTTAACTGAATGTTTAAGCAAACAGGAAAATTTGTGGCTTAGTCGAAGTAAAATAGAGGAAGATGTGTTGTAAAGTGGTAGAATCAGCTGGCTTCTCGGCATTTCCACATTCACAGTACCAGAAACGAAGAAGGTACTTCTTGACGATTAAACCAGATCCAAATCTCCAGTTTTTTAATATCTTTTGAAAGTTTCAGTTTCAGGCAGAGAGATGTCAACTAATTTACTGAGCACTATATTCTGTTGGGGAATGCTCAGTTGTAGATCAGGCTGTAGCCATTGTAAGAAGGATACTATCATATATTCACAGTGCTTCTGTTACAATCACTGTACTCTTTCCTGAAGCAGTCCCATTAGTCAGATTTCCGTGGCTGTGAAAAAATGTCTCACAGAAACAACCCAAAAAGGAGGATTTATTTTGGCTCACTTCATCCATAGATCACTGGGTCCACTGCTTACAGGTCAATAGCAAAGCACAATATCATAGTGGGGAAAGCTCTGCAGAGCAAAGCCACCTTTTAAACATCATCCTGGTGGAAAGAGGGAAAGAAAGGAAAAGACAGAGAAGTAAAAAGTAGGGACAAGATAAAGCCCCCAACACAACACCCTGCAACCCACTCTTAAGTAACCAACACCACTTCCTATCTTTCCCCCACTTCCCATAATACCATCAGAACGTGAATCCGCCAAGGGTAACACACTGCTGAGGGTAGAGTCCTCATCGTCCGATCGCCTTTCCTAAGCACCACCTAACCCTAAGCACCACTTATGCATAGAGATGCACTGACGACCAAACCTTCAGTTCATGAGTCTTTAAGGGGCAATTCACATGTAAACAGCAAGAGTGTTGAAATAACAACACACATTAATATAGCTTTCGGCATTTTTGTGTTTTCCTGAGCTGGCAGACTAAATTTTAGTGACACAAGAGTACGGAGTATCGGGAATAATACTCATGCGCCTTGTAAAGGTAGGTTTTGGTTATTACTTCCTTAAAGTTCATATGCCAGGTTCTGTGGAAAACTTCTGTCTTATTTTATTACGATGAAGGTCATATTTTTATGACCGTTGATGTCACCCTGTTTTTCACCTTATTCCTTATAAATTTTCAAGCACTGTGGCCAAAAATGAAAAGCACTTCCCTTTGTTTTCCTAAGGGATCCAATAGCATTCTTACACCACAACAGTGGCAAAGGATCTAGATGACTTTTCCTATTGCTAATCTGGCACCAGAAACTGTTTCATCTCTACAGAAGCAATTGCAATCTAAATTGCTTTTTGATCCACAGATACATTTATTTTCCTGTTTTCTTACCACTACAGTTTTATTTTCTTTCCAAACACATAAATGTAATAAAGATTTTAAAATTCATCTAGGAAGAGATGGCAGGCAAATATGCCTTTTTGTTTGAACTGGCTTAACATTCACACTTACAAGTCAATTGTTTTATTTAAAGGTTTTATTTCTCTGAGATGTGTAAGCAGAAATAAAGGGCATAAACTAAGCCAAAAATGTGACTGTATTGTACTTTTGTTTTTGAATCAAACTCATTTTTATATCAACAATAGAACCTGAAGCTTAGAGAGCAGTCTTCTGTTTTCTCAACTGCTGCAGAATGTTTTTCATATTGAAGATTTGATACTTTCTTGGCTTATTTTATAAGTTTACAAAAATTACAAGAAAACCCTAAAAGGCAACTTTCTGTGACTTAATATGCTTCTGATGAGCACTAGGTATTGCTCTTAAACTGAAGATATATTTAAGAAGGGTAGCTGTTAAATTAAATGTGTGAACTATATGAAATGTGTACATAGCTAAAGGCACAGATGACAGAGGCTTGAACTATACACATCAACAACTCTCACTGTTAACATTTTTGTCTTTATGTAGTTTTTTTAGAATGTAAATTTCACTAGTAAGATTTTCAGAGGTTCACATTATGACTGTAGATGTGTATGTTGCATTTACTTATCCAAATATAAATTGAATACCAAGATGTCAAGTAAAGAAGGTGAAGTATAGACACTCTGCTAAATACTTTTTGTATTATCTCCTTAGCAGTATTATAATTTGCAGAACAAAAGAACCTGTTTTGCAGATATTTGTGAAAATAAAGACAAGCGAATTACTTTTCTGCCCTAGTGATAGACTTTCATGCAAATCTAGGCTCAAGTCAAACAACTGTGGTTAGCTGGCTCACCATGTGAGGTCAAAATCCCAAATGATTTTCTTAGAGATTAATCAGGAGTAAGAACTTATTTATAAAAAAAAACAAAAAGTAAAAATAGTCACATTTTTGAGGAATAATAAAAGTGTGTGTGTGTATATATATATATATATATATATATATATATACATATATATATGATGTGTGTGTATGTGTGTGTGTGTGACTTTACTGACATAAAAGCAAGATTGGCTCATGAAGTCACCTCATCAGCTCATGACTCCAGGGGACCCCCCCAGCAGAACATGACAGTGTTCCTGTGCTGAGCACCCGAGAGGAAGCGACTGCAAGAAGACGTTAGGGGAGTCGTTACAGTTATTTCGAGGGGACCCTGCAAGGGGTAAGCGTCCTTTCTTGGGTGGTTGGTAAGTGATTCTCACACAGTTCATTTGGGAGGAGAATCGTTAAGTAAATAAAGTCCATCCATTTGCTGGGATGCGTTTTTCTGAATAAATGTTCTTGTCTGTTCTACCTCATCCCGTGTTACGTAGTAACTGTTTTCCAATATGCACTTCAAATCCTCCTGCCCTACCCCACCCTTATACGTGTGTTTGGGGAGTTGAGTGTTTATATTCAAGGTCTGAGGGAAATGTCCAGCTCCAAAGTCACCAGAACCTCATTTTACTTTTGTCAGAAGAAGCGGAGGATCGGGATGAGCTGGTTGAAAACGGTGTAGATAGCACAGCTCCCTGTGTAGATTAATTCAGAGCACAGCTGGGGCTGGGAAGGCAAGCCCATTCTAGGGAATGAAGAATGGCCGATGGGGTGGAGCTGCCCGCCTCCCTCTCCACAATGTACTAATCCTCAATTTGGCACTGCTTTAAAAGAAAAGAAATCTAAATTGAGGCCAGCTGATTTCTTACTGAATCAGCCAGCTGGATGTGGAGCCAATTTCCGCAGCTTCCACGCTGTGGTAGCCAGGAAATATTTTAATTGAAAGAACTCTATGTTGACAAATACCAAAGACAACCTATTTATAACTTTTAACCAATATTTATGGAATCCCCTGATTTAATAACATTTCCTTTTAAACTCACTTGCAAAATAGAAAATTTGTTGAGCTAGAACCAAAGCTACATGATGTGGAAGGAAAATAAATAAAACCACAGAAAAGGAAAGGCAACAGGACTTGACACATATTGTACACAAATCAACAGACACGTGCAGCCAAGCCCAGCGACACAAACACATTCAGCAGAAGTAGGCTCAAATCACAAATAGTTCTGATTTTTCTTGAAATCTCACAATTTATAAGATTTAATATAAAATCAGTCAGGATATGTTTTTCAGCTCATAGCCTTATGTTTAAATATGCATATTATGTGGAGAATTTATTTTAGTCATTCTGAATGATTTAACCCTCTTTAAAATGAAAGACATTTTAGAATGATCTGAAAACACAAAATCCAATACAGACTGTCTTAATATAAGTAAAATATTTTAAAATGCCAGCTTTCGTTATCTGGATGACATGATATTACAATATTTAAAATATATACTTTCTTAAAAATTTGGACTTTATTGAGCTTGTACCATGATTAGAACTATGTTTTTTAATTGCTTCACAAGTAAGTTTTAATGTCTGAAAACAATGCTGTACTTTCATATATTATTTAATACAAATCTCCTTTAGTTTTATATGCTCAATCTAATGTACATATTGCTTTGTTTTTCTTCTAATTAAAATGCTATCATAAAGTTACTTTTGCTCAGTGACAGAGGATTGGCAAAATGAAAAGTAAAAATGGCCTCATATGTGGTTTATCCAGTATTGAAATTAGAGCAAAGCCAACAATTGATGTTGTGCAGTTTTATATATATGTAAATGGAAAATATAACCACACACCCATATTAGACGTTGGGAAGATGTTATTACTACATCTCACTTTACGGGTGTAGCTGCTCAGTGGCTGTTTTTTCATTACTTACTGGTGATGGAGAATTCCTGAATGTGCCAGGGCGGGCTGCCGTGGTGTGCTGGGAGGTGGCTCTCCCTAGTGGTCACTGCTACATCCAGGCACAGAAGCAAAAGTCAGGCATCTCCATGGGCTTCTGGAGTACAGATACAGAGAAGTAAATGTCAAGGGGTGAAGCATAGTCTCTATGTGTTTTGAGAATATTCTCTTTTCAAATCATCAGTGGGTTTTGGGGTAAGGACATACAGAGTCATAATAAAAATAGGTTTTGGGCACCAACAACATTTTACATGACAAGAAAATATGTTAATTCATTATGGAAGAGATAAGAGGAATATTTGAGTTTGTGGAATCTGGAATAAAAGCATTAGCAAATAAAAATCCAAAGGTAAATTTAAAAAAAAATGGCTAGGAACTATTGAATATTATTGAATCATAGGGAGATAAGCCAGTCACAGGACTTCATCAGTAATCATATTGGGGAAATAAATGCATCTCATTACTTACTTTCCATTTTTATGAAAAGTTCTTCCACATGTGCAGTGATGCATTCATAGGTTTACACCCTCTTTGAAAAAAACATTTTGCATTTAAATTGCCCTTCCTATTTCTAAAGCAGCTTTAAATAGATGAATGTGAACCTTAAAACAAAACTAGGTAGTAAGAACAGTTGTATATCAAAATAGTTTGAAACAGTAAATTATTTTAATTTATAATAATTCAAGTTCATGAGGTTTAAATCAATAAATATATGATATCATTACAGAGATAACAATTTCCTCATCAGACTTGAGGCAAAGTGATGGATAATGCTTTACTCTTAGGGGTACAGTCAACCGGGGGGAAGAAAAATTAAGCATAAAATCTATGTCCATTATTGGGTCTTCACCTCTTCTCATTTAGGAAATGTGAAATTAAAGACAGACATACAAATTGAAAGACTCTGCGTGCAACCCACAGCACCTGCATATTTTTCTGCAATTCTGAAATAGCTTGACCTTAGTTCAGAAGAATCACATTAGAAGCAATTACTCAGCTTTGCTTGTGGTAATGGAAGTAGAGATGGTGTTAGTGTTATTTTGGGTAAGGGGCATAAAATCTATGCTCATTAGTGTGTTCCATTAGCCCCCAGCCCTGTCAAATAATGTTCAAATATCCAAATAGTAGGCCCTATGTGCTCATTGAAGGTGTGACTAAATCTGTGAATAAGTCAATACTATGTAAGAAAAGGGTAAATTTTATGTTCTAATCCACCTCTTACCTATGTGACTTTAGACATTATCACAGAACAGGTGATGATTGTAGTGATCAGGATTAAAGCTGTATCCTCTTATTCTTCCAAGTAACACATCAGGAAAGACAAATACCTAATTTTTACTTATGTACAGAAGCTAAAATGTTGAACTCATAGAAACAGACAGTGGAATAGTGATTACTCAAATTTTGAATTGATGTGAGGGAATGAAGGTCAACAGAGTAAGAATGATGGGGACAGGGTGAAACTGGATATGAATGATATTACACATGGTGTATGTGTGCAGACATTTCACCGCATGCATAAATATGCAATTATGTGTCAGTTAGAAAGAGATGTTTATTGAAACTCCAAAAGAAAGTGTTAATACTATAAAAATTCTCAGTTTTATCTTTAAAATCTAGTGTGGTCAGTTTTACTGAAAAAATAGAAGTCGATAAAAGGGAAAGGAAAAGAAAAAAACCCACAAGATTGAAACTTCAGCTCTTACTGGACTGTGGTGAATTAGATCTGAACCCTGCACAGGTGCTGAGGCTACAGCTGTCACATGGAGAAGTTAGGAACAGAATCAGAATGGTTATGTTCTCAACTTGGAAAAACTAAGGTGACTGGGTGCTGACACTCATGAAAGAGGAATTGTTTCCTTTCATCTTCTAATTACATGAGCGGGAAAAGGGTGCTTTGCAGAATTGTTGCATGATTAGGGAATGGGTTGTATACATGAGTGGGAAAACACATATTGCTTTGGGATAGACACATTAAAAAATAATAGTTGCTGCCTTTGTAAGAAGACTTCTCTATCTTGCTTTTGTGGCAACTTCTCATTTTTGAAACCCGTTCTGACATTAATTTAGAGAAACGGAAAGAATCATTAGATGTCACAGGTGGACATAAAGGCTGTGTGCCACAGTTTCACTTGTGTTTATTTAGAATGATGTGTAAAAGTCAGCATCTTATCATTATGTTACAATTTTTATCAATGTGTTTTCCCTAATTCAGTTTTTACTCATTGTAAATAGGAGAAAAAAGCTTCTGTTCATGTTGATTACACACACCACTAAACCTCTCCTGAGCTACTTTCCTGATGGCTGTCACGAGAAAATTTAGGACCGTTAAGTGCTTTTTGGGTGTTTCACTTGCTCTCAACATTCATATCTTCTCTTATCTTTTTCATAGTTTATTCAGACATACAAGAATATAGCATATATTCAAATTAAATACCCACATGACTAAGAGTACTACTTTCAAACATCTGTTTTTTAAAATTTTTATTTTTATTGGTACATTGTATATACACATAATATCATGATAACACTCGATATTGGGAATTTGTACCAGTATATGACAGAATTTAAATATCATTTTTCCCATTCCCCTACCCACCCCACATCCCTCCCACCCCCTAAATACATAAGTATTGTTTCCCTTTTTAACTTCTTATTGATTTTTTCTTTGTGTCTCAGTTAAATTCAGAGTCTCGAACTGAGACTCTGCTAAACATGGGCTGCAGCGCTGAGCTGTATTCTGAACCTATATTTAACTATACATCCTGTTGTATAAATATTTGTCAAGGTTACTGCTGTTTATAAATAAATACTATAATAAACTAAAATATATAATAGGACAACTTCTTTTAAAACTTCTTCAATTGGGCCAGAGATTTAGCTCAGTGGTTCCAAGGCCTGCCTTGCAAGCTCAAGGCCCTGAGTTTGATCCCGGTAACCACATACAATGCTGGACGTGGATACTCACGCCCACCAGCAATCAATACCACATACCACAGCGCCGGGTGTGGTGGCTCACGCCTGTCATCCCAGCACTCGGGAGGCAGAGGCAGGAGGATTGCTGAGTTTCAGACTTGTCTGGGCTACATAGTGAGCCAAGGGCCAGCCTGAACTACAAAGCAAGACCCTGTCTCAAAAACAAAACAAAAAACTGCTTCAATCACTGATGATTTCTGTGTATCATGTTATTGTGATTCAGGTAGATTTCCATATTTTTAATATAATTCGCAGCAGCAGAAATGTGATGACTATTTTTCTTTTATCTTTGCTTTTATGGCACTGGGTATGAAAGCGAAATTGTTGAGTTACATCCTCAGTCATTATTTTATTTTATTTTGAGACAAGGCTTTCCTAAATTGCCCATGCTGACCTCAAGCATGCTGTTCTCTTGTCTGGGCTCTGGAACAGAAGGTGTTACGGGCATGCACCACCACACCAGACTCCAAGACAAGCTTTAAAAATACTGTCATATCATATCAAAAATGGCAGCACTCGCGATGTCAGGGACATCTCTTGTTCTTGTAAAATGTCTTTGTCATAAACTGTGGGGTTGCATTTTATTCCCATGGGGGAGAACACGATGTTTCCTGAAATAATTGCATCTTTTCTCAATATATTATATGAGGTTATGTATTTCAATAATGACACATTCTTATAAACAATACTAAATGTAGATGGTTGCTAAATGTTTAATGAGGTAATATGAGCAAGTATTGCTCTCAGATACGAATATAAAATTTTGGCTGATATTATCTACAGGTAATATAGTGTTTCATTTTCATGTAGCTTTCAAATGTCTTAAGATCTTTCTGCACAATTGCATAAAAATTCTGAGAAAGAAAATTTAATTTGCTCTTAAAGACTATGGAATTATTACATGAATAAGTTTGTTTTGACTATTAGTGACACTGGCCCTTTAAGGGCCAGTAACACATAATCAGCCATTCTTTGACCATTCAAATAGAAATCTAAGGACATTTTACAGTTGAATAGTTGCACTGCATTGTGAAATGGGGTGTATCAACAGAAATAACCCTTTTCATTTTACCTAATCCCAAGAAATAAAAGCTTTAGCTAATAATAACCCAACCTTACATTAGAAAATGTAATTCTAGTAACGGAAAAATCTGAAATAGCTGACCTCATACCATTCACCACAGAATGTCAAACAGCCATCAGTTCAAGAGCAGAATCAATTTGCCAAACTAGTAGGTCTGCAAGTTTATTTGCAGGCCCCCTTCCTGTGAGAAAGCAATGGGGGGTGCTCCCCAGCCAAGGCCCTTTCAGATACTGACATAGGTGGTGGGTTCAGAAATATCAAGCACCCAAATTTGATATTTTTCAGCTTGTCATTTAAAAATATTTTATCTGACACATATGTACAAACCCTACCAGACCCAACTCTGTTCAAAAGATGCTCAGCACAGAGAAATGAAAAAGATTTAGGGTAAAAATGATCAGCTAATTTCCATCAAAGTGATAACTAGATTATTTGCTGGGGATTTAGCTCAAGTGATAGAATGCCTGGCTTGGAAGTACATGGGTGTGAATTCAATCCCCAGTACTGCAAAAAAAACAATAACAGCAACAACAACAACCCTATAATACGTAATTTACTTGATTGAGGGGGCATGCAAATACTACTAGAATTGTTTCTATGGAAATATGTAATTTTAGCAATTTGATTTTTAGGTTACTGGCATATTATATAACAGTTGTTGCTATCAGTTTTCTTGCTTTAAAATGATAATATATCTATTCAATAATCATGAAGAAATAAATTTATAGATGTAATAAAAGAATATAATAAGAGACATAAACAATATCTACAGTGTGACCATTTCTATACATACTAAAACTGGAAAATGTAAGTTATAGATACATTTAAAATAATAAAGCTACTTTTTAAAACATTAAAGTGAGCACACTGATGGTAGAAGATTGAAAACAACAGAAATTATGGTACAGGCTGCCAAGTTGTCTTAAGTTTTCATTTTTTGATGTTTTCTTAGATTGTTGTTTACATATAGTGTAAAATTTATTCTTTACATTTTTTGGTATTGAGGATAAATGTAAGTGGTATTGAAATCTGGCGAACCAGGATGCACAACACCAGTCAGTAGCTCCCTATAGGACGATTCTAGGGTGTTGCACACAATGACAGCCGTGTGCATTGAGAGGCCTGAGTGGCTATCTTGGGTCACCTGAAGATCACCCCCATATCCTGACTCTCCAGGTGTCAGCCAATAAACGGGTTACCTGTAAGGCTTTTTCCTATGCCCACCCTGAGCTACCTGTATATAAGCTATGCTTCCTCTCAATAAAGACAGAAGTGATTCTCTGAAATCATCCCCTGGAATCTGTGTTCTGTCTCTGCCACACTCTCTTGGTCCAGATCAAGATACCAGCCTACAACCAACCACAGAGAGAACCTAATGTCTTCATGCTGAGCTACAGTCCCAGCCTTGTTTTTATTTTTATTTTTATTTTGAGACAGGGTCTCGCTTTGTAGTTCAGGCTGGCTCTGAGCTAACTATGTAGTCCAGGCAAGCCTCAAACTCAGCAATCCTCCTGCCTCTGCCTCCCGAGTGCTGGGATTACAGGCGTGAACCACCATGCCCGGCTTTATTTTTATTTTTAAGACAAGATCTCACTAAGTTCTTATGTTGCTGAGGCTGAGCATAGACTTGTAAGTCTCCTACCTCAGCTTCTCAGACTACAAATCATACTGATGTATAGAATATAGGCTTGCTTATTTCTAACCTGTTGATTTTGTCTTGGTTTCTATAATGTCACAGCAATATATAATATTCTAACATTGTTCCTTTTTTGTAAGTTTATTTTTATCTTTATTGGCACACTGTATATACACATTGTGATCACACTCAACATTGGAAATTTGTACCAGTATATGACACAATTTAATTCTCATTTTTTTCTCATTCCCCTACCCACCCCACAACTCCCCCTAAATACATAAGCTTTGTTTTCCTTTTTTATTAAATCACATTTTTTTCATTCCTTTTGAAAGAAGTTCATCAGTTCTGCCTTTAAAATTCTATATATTTGTTTAAATCAGCTAGCACATTTCTTCAAAATGTCTACTCAACTCCCCTAAATACATAAGCTTTGTTTTCCTTTTTTATTAAATCACATTTTTTCATTTCTTTTGAAAGGCATTCATCAGTTCTGTTTTAAAAATTCTATATAATTGTTTAAATCAGCTGGCACATTACTTCAAAGTGTCTACTCAAGACTGAGATAAAATTGACTGTATGAATTTTCAGAAAATTGATTTCATAACATTACAAAACTTTTTTACCCATCTACATTTATAGTATTATTTAATCCTCAGGGAGTGACTTTTTTATGAAACTGGGAATTGAATCCATAACCAGGGCTTTCATATTGAACTACTTCACCAGAGGGTTTTTGTGAAATGCTGTAGCTTTTACTGAGAATTCTTATGTTTTCTGTTAAATTTATTCTTAATTATTTGCATTTTGATGCATTTTTTAAGTTACTGTGGCTTTATAATATTACATAAAAATACAAGTGGATTTTGTTATCGTGCGGATCTCCTGTGTAAGAGTTCATGTTACTGCAGTTAGAGAAACTTTGACTTCTTTTCTTACCTCTGTGCCTTTTGCTTCTTTACCTACTTTATATTAACTGCTGAATTCCACATTACAGTATTGAATAGAAGAGTTGAGAGTGAGGGTTATTGCAGTGTCTTGAGTCTTGGGGAAAATTTTAATATTTCACAGTTAAGTGTGACATTCACACTGGATTTCTGTAGATGCATTGTTTAAGATTGAAGATTTCTTACAGTTCTAGAATACTGAGAACTGATGTCATGAGCATATTTTCTCAAAAATATTTTTTGCATTTCTTAAATTGATGTTGGGATTCTTGCATTTATTAATATAATCAATGAGATTAATTTTACTTCAAAGCTAATGAAATCTTGCACCATTAGAATAAATGTCCTATGACAATCAAGTACTATTTTTTGTACCAAAAACTGAACTCCAGACCTTGTACTTGTGAGGTGACCACCAGACTCACCAACCTAAATGCCTGGCTTCTTTTGGTATTTTGATGGATTAAATTTGTTAATACTTTGGTAGGATTTTGCATCTGGTTAGTGTTATTTTTAGATTTCATCCTTGAGCATATAGAAGCCTTATAAATATGTTGGAAGTATTCTCATTTTTTAAAAACAAAATAATAACAAATTGCATATTATATATGTTGATATTTCTTCTTCAAACACAATTGAGATATAATTCATGAATGTAATCACCTACTCTTCAACTCTATTTTGTAGGATATTTGACAGCTAATTAAATTTACTCATGTATCACCCATTATTATATCTTTTTCTTCATTGTGTGATTTCATTTTTTTCAATCAATATTATTAAGAGTTCCTGGTTACCGGCCAGAAGTAATGGCACAAACCTGTAAATCAAGTAATCTAGGAGACTGAGGAAGGAGGATTCTAAGTTTGAGCCTAGTCCAGGCAATTTAAAGACTTAGTGAGATTCTACCTCAAATTTTTAAGTTTCTCCAGTTGGAAGAGAGCTTTTGCCAGAATCCTGAACTTGAACTTCTAGAGTCTAGAAATTTGAGAAACAAAGTCCTGCTGTTTAAGCCACCCAGTCTATTGTATTTCTTACAGCAAACAAAGACATATATATTTATGTAATCTGGCTTATCTTTTCCATTTTCTGAGTAATGATAGACCCATCACTTAATTATTTCTATTTCATGTATCTTAATTTTTTGTGTTTTTGCAACTGATTTTGATACATTTTATACATATCATATGATCACATTTAATATTGAGGACTTGTACCCTGTACATGACACATGATGATTCTCATTTTTTCCCCTTTCCCATGCCCTCCCTACAACCTCTTTGCCCTATATACATAAGCTTTGTTTCCCTTTTTAATTATCAAATATTTTCTTTCCCTACCTTATTTTCCCCTACTCATCCTTTACTTTTTCCTTTTGCATATTTCCTTCCTATTTCATAATACCTATCATATAATTTGGTATTCATTTACACCTTCATTTTTTCATACTAGAGAAAAGACGCAGTACTTACACATCCTATTTATTTTTCTTACGAGTATCCTCAAGGTGCATCCACATAAGTGTAAATGACTCAAATTTACCATTCTTTATGGCTGAGTAATAATCTGTTTTATAGAAAAATCACATCTTAATGTTTATTGTTCTAGAATTTAACTTTTCATTTTTACCTGTTCACTTATAACTCACAAGACAGTTATTACATAGAAAATCTAGAAGTTAAGTCCTACCTTTCATTTTAGTAAATCACAAAATTTTATGTGTTACAATTACATTTTGGGGAAGATATCACCAAATATAGCAATGAATGTTTGCATATAAATATAGTAAGGTGTAAAGTAGACAAAACTACTTTCTATTTATAAAAGCCAGAAAGAAAATAGTTAATAATAGCTAACACTAAGTATGTTCCTCAAATACTGATGAATTTCAGATATGGTTGATGTTTGCTTTTTTGATATGGTTGCTTATATGAACATATTCACTTCTTGAAAAATCCACATATTGGTGGCACAGTTATATTTTCTACATGTGTATATAAAGCAAGAAATGGATTTTGGAAGAAACCATCCAAAGTAATCAGCATGAGTGTTTTTAAGAAAAATGGGAAGCTAACTATATAGAATATTGCTTAATGAGCAGTCCAAGTGAGATACAATGCATATTTTTGAGTAATTACAGCATAGCAACCCTTAATAGGTATTTTGGTGACAGACTATGGACCATGATCAGAATCAAATAAAAATAAGCTTATGAAGCAAGTAATAAGAGCTGAGAAGAAATGACAGAGTATATAGAAAAGTGTTTGAATTTTACACGTGTGATAAATCAGTAGTAATAGCTCCAGATGGGATACAAACTCTTATGCACTAACACTTTTGGGAATGACATGTACGAAAAATCAGAAGTTGAAAATTCAGAAGATTGAAAGGGTGACAGGAATATAATACCTTGGAAAGATAAACATTTTTACAGCCCAAAACAAACATTAAGAGTTCCTTGTGTTTGTCAGAAGTAAGGATATTTCTCACAGGTGTAATGGAGTTGATGAGCAGAATAAAAAGAAGGAAGGAACTGAAAGTGAGCAAAACTGCAGTTGGGTGTGTAGTTTGTTGTAAGGAGCATGAGGAAGTTTCTGCCTGATGATTTCTTCAGAGATTGGAAAGGGGAAAGAGATGGAGACAGGTTGTTTGGAGAAAGCACACTCTGAGTTAAGGAGTCATCCTTGTGGGGAGTCAGGTATGGACCACATGAGTAAACAGGAAGAAGGCAGGCAACGTCCTTAGAGCAGATAAGGACAAGGGACTGAGAGAAGAGGCCGATGGGAGTGTATCAGTCAAGGCCTTGGCAGTCCTTCACACTTGTACCAAGAATTGCAATGGATAAAGATGATTATATTTAACAAGTAAGATGTAGGTTACATCACCTACTGATAAAAGTATTGAGGAGGGGAAACTGTAAAAATTTATAATACTTGTACAAAAAAAGTCAAGGACTGGAACACTAAATAGAAGAGATGGCACTAATACTACCCTCAGACAAAACACAAAGAAAAGTGTTCCTGGTTTTATTTCTAAGGCCATTTTTATTTCTAACTAAGACAGTGTAGTATTCAGAGATTTTTAAAATGTGGAATAGTATGAAGAATACAAATTCAGAGGTGAATGAAGTTAATAGAAGAGTTAAACGTACAGAAGTAGATTCAATGGACCTATACACAAAATATTATGAGATAAAGCATTATGATGACTTTATTATGATGGAGGGGCTCTTTTTTGGTATGATTCCTGTAAATATGTTAGTGAGGCCAGATAATTTCTCTGGAGTTGTCTCAAAACAATGTCCTTTGGATCTACATGTGTGTTTTAAACATGATAGGTGGGTGATTTGCTTTTGTGTAATGAAGCTTTGACTGTACATGTGGATGTGAGCGGAAGGAAAGCATGAGGAGAGTGACCATGAAGAGTGCATGTATTGACCTCTAATTGTAGTAGATGTGCCTGTCAGTCTATAAACAGATTTTTGGTGTGTGTCTTGGGGTTGGCTGGTGACTGATGCTCACCCAGTGCAAATGGATGCGATGTTAGACTGGAAAAGGACAGGTGCCTTATTTGGGCAACAGAGATGCTCATTCCTGCTGAAACAAGTATTCTTCTCAGGGTGAATTCTGTGAGCCAATAGGTTAAAGATTATGACTGTACCCAGCCCTGTACCCATCTCCTGCAAAGACTTCTAAGAAAACATTTTTAGCTATTTTTTAATATTTTGATTTTTAAAATGCAAATGAATAGGAATATATAATATAATGATATAAAAGCAAGAGTATAAGATTTATAATTATCTTCCATTAGAAGGAAATGGGATACACGGCTATTTATAATTTAAGTATCTAGAAGAATCCAATAGTTTTGCTCCATGCTTCTTCAGCAGTGTGCTTCAGTCTGACAGGGAAAGGACACTCTTAATTCCTGTGTAATACCCCGGAGAGTGACATTTGCGCGGAATGTCAAGTTCTGAGAACTAGCTGTTAATTACTGTGGTTTCTAAGATATTTTTAATTTAATATGAATTAGTAGGTTTGTGTCAGAGTCTTCCTTCTTTACAGGATACGATATCATTTTCAGCTTATCTCAGGCGTTAGCCCCCATCAAATTTCAGAGTGACCTTTTGTTGCACTGGCAGATCTAAGATTATATCAATTATGGATCACAATGTCTTATCAATCAAAATGTTATTCATCATGCACTTTTCTGCTCTGATCAAATACATCCTCAAAAGTTATAAGCCTGTGCTTGAAAATATGATATGAAGAGTTCTATTCTCCTATCATGAGGGCACATAAATTTCATTTCCACTAATGTTAATGGGAAACTTACATGCAAGTGTCAAGCATAGAAAAAGCAAAAAAGAATATTAGATAGAGATTTTTCCTTAAAATTTTAAAGTAGAAAAAGGGAATGCCCTAGAAAAACTTTAATACATATTTGATTGAGAAAGAATCATAACAAAGATTCAAAGATATTTTTAATTTTGTAGCTATTTCAGTTGGAGTCATTTTGATGTTTGGTGGTATCAAGTATCTCAGAATTGAAGCAAAACACTACATATATTCACTACTTAGAGACTGAATGCTTTGTTTCCAAACAAATGGATCAGGGACAAGATAAATGGTGGTCACGCAAATGTTGTGTTGGAAGTATAATTTGTACAGAATTAAACGAAATGTATTTCTGTTTATTCTGTTGTTTGTGAAATATTTTTGATTCAGTGCTTCTTGATGGCTGATGTATATTGGAATATTCCATAGATTTTTTTCAAAAGAAGGGGAAAACTTGCCGGGGTGGTGGTTCACACCTGTAATCCCAGCACTCGGGAGGCAGAGACAGGAGGATTGCTGAGTTCGAGGCTTGCCTGGGCTACATAGTGAGCTCAGAGCCAGCCTGAACTACAAAGCGAGGCCCTGTCTCAAAAAAAAAAAAAAAAAGGGGAAAACTCAACCTCTCCCATTCCATTGGTGTATGTCTTGACCATCACAATGAATTTCCCAAATAATTAAAATACATCCATGTCATACAACTTTTCCACTTTTTGAATACAAAGAAACACCTTTTTCCAATTTGAATCAAATAATCTTGTAATATTAATTTTATTCCTTCATCTCAACTGTTTTCAAACTAATTATGCATGCTACAATCCAAGGTACCTCTGAATTCAAAGTACAGGGCAACAGTTTTATCATGCTTAGTCAGTTTTCTGTTATTATAATAAAAACATCTCTGATAATCAGCTTCCAGGGAGGAAAAATATTTATTTTGCCTCACAGTTTTAGAGGTTTCACTTTATGACCAGAATAATCTCATTGTGTTGGACTTATTTAGCATGAACGTGTATTGGTGGGTTCATATGGAAGAGCAACAAAGCTTGTATTGTAGCAGGAAAGCATAAGAGAGGGAAGAAGGCCCAGAGTACCATTATCCTGTGCCAGTTGGTGCCCCCAGTGACTCTGTGGCTTAAACTGAATCTCAGCCCCTGAAAGTACTTCAACTTCTTAATAGTACCAAGCTGGAAACTAAGCCTCTAGCTTGTGGGTCTTTGAAAGACATTTCAGATCCAAACCATGGTATCCTACTGGACTCGGATTCTAATCTTGGTGAGGGAGACATGATGTGTGAGGAAAACCCATACTTTCACTTTCTTTTGCTTTGTGCCAAGTTGCACAACCATTTTGGTTATGGAAGAATGACAGAGTGAACTTGATAAAATGAAATCTCTTCTTAAATTTTATAGATACTTAAGGCCTAATTAAAGTTGTAAGTTAATGTTCCTTTCCTTGACTTACCTTTTTAAATTCCCTGCTAAAATCTTACCACAGAGGAAGGCAATTGTCCAACCTATCTTCCTTTAGAGAGTTATTTGTTGAGTCTGCTGAGGATATTAAATATTAAGATTGAATAAAATTCCTTGACAGTGTCTCATAATTGTTAGTACAGTGTTATATGGGAAATACGACGTTTTGGTGACCTTAAATTTATTTTTATGTGGCCCCGGTGTTCCTGATTGCCCTAATCTCAGATACTTAGATCCATTCCAGCAAGCAGATATCACATACCTGTGCTCAACACCGGTGTTAAATCCAGACTCTGAGATAAAGCTGTGATATTTTATCCAAGTGTGATGGTCACTTTTCCTTCCTAGTTTTGTGGTATGTGAATGCTGAACTCGATTTATTTTTCCACTGCATATTACAGTGGTTAGTAATGTCTCCTTCAGTTCATTGGTCCACTTTGTACAATTTCAAAACAGTAGTGGTTTACTAGGAATCAGATTCAAATATTACTTTAAAAAGGTTTTGCTCATACACACACACACATACATACGTACATACATACATATTTATATAATAAGACAATGATATTGGTGAACTAAATGATACATTCATCTTCCAAAATTGTGACAGTGTTCTGAGAATGGGTACTGAAGAGGAAGAACCAGGAGTTCCGAAGCTGATATGGGACCTGCAATAAATGTCATATGTTCGTCATGCAGAACTGGTGAAAGGCACCCGCTTGTGACCTGCAAACAGTACTGGTAGAGCCATGCAGAGTGATTTTTATAATGCATACTCTAAAGGGCACTTTGTGCTGTGCTTCCTGAGTATAATTTGTGGCTGAGGTGTCAGGTATTGGCCTTAAAGGACAGGTACATAGAAAAGGGAAGAATAGAATCGGAACAGAATTGAAGCTGTATTCTAAAGCCCAGTTGAGCTTTTACTTCACTAGCCACAGTGGAAGTGAAGCATGCATTTACCCGAGTCCTATGCGAGAATTTGTAGTCCGAGAGCAGCTTAACTTAGACACCGAATTTTCTCCCTCACTGATATTACTGATAACTGATTTCTTCTCTCTTATTGGCATCATACGGGGTTCTCAAAGTGACTACTTCATTGTTTTCTGTTCTTTTCTTTGTCAGATTCTGATTTGATTTACTCAAAATATTAATGATGAAAATTAGTTTCCTCCCCTTATGGCTTTTATTCTATTTCAAACCTACGTCCTGATATCCAAAATACTTTTGTGTCTTGTATCCATTTTTCCCCTTGGTAAATTCTGTGATCAAAGATTTGGGTTTTTCTCTCTTTTCTCACTTTTTCCTTTTCTCCTGAGTAAATCATCTTTTTCTGCACATCTGTGAAGTATTCTGTCATTTTTGCTTTAGTTCTTTCCTGCCCTAGAGCTTAGTGTTACACATCTAAAGACCAAGATTGAATCAGCAGAGTCTTATGAAAAATCAAAGAAATAAGACACCACACTTTCATGGACTTGTCTTTTCTATTCAGTCTTTTTATTACTTTTTATTCTCTTAATCATGAGTCTATTAACAGCCCTATTGCTATTCCTCATGGAATGGAAGAATGCATCATCTTAATTTTTAAAATAGTTTTATATGACAATAACTTTCTTTTAAATGTTCATTTCAAAAACATTTAAATGTTATAAGTTAAATAAAAATGCTAAACTAAATACACAGGAGAATTTTGTTGTTCTTTTGGGTACAATATAATGACCTGCTAGATTTTGAAAAATTTTTAAAAAAGATTATTCCATTGAAATCATTTACAGAATAGTAAGAGAAAGTTTTTGCACACAAATAGTTTACTTAAATTTGTTGGTGTGACAATCTATTTCTATAGGTTTTAGGTTCATTGTTTCAGGGAATTAAAAACAGATGAGAATATAATACATTATATGCATTAAATTAGTATATGAAGAGCAATTTTAAAATAAATTACACAAATTTCATAAGAAAGAAAGTATAAACAGATGAATGTTTGAGCTTCAAGAATGATTTCAGTCATTATTAACAGAAAATTAATTTCAGTTAGCCTGAATAAGAATATTTCCACACAGACCCAGGGAGACTAAAAAAAAATGATGAATGGCTATTTATTGAGCTGAAATGCTAGATACCTAGTAGAGTGAAGAATCAATGCAAGATAGGTTTTATTTAATGTCTTCATTATGCTTGAAAATTTTAGTTACAAAGATGACAATGAATTTCCAAGAATTGATTCATGAGATAAAGATTAAAATCACACAGTATTCATGGCTCTGTCAAAAATGACTTATAGGGAAAGATAAATACTTTGAATGACAGAGATTAATTGTGTTAGAAGGTAAAACTAGATACAACTGAGCTAATTTGTTTTCCAATTGTTTTTAAAGTGCATCTATTAAGCTTTTAATTTGTGCTAAGTGTTGTTATAATGTGTTTTACTTGTATTAGTTCATTCAGTCTTCAAGATTTTCCTGAGTTGGGAAGGAACATCTTTTTTCTTTTTGCAATTGAGTTTATTGGTACATTTTAAATATACATTATGACCACATTCATCACTGAGAATTTGTACCTGTACAAATATATCTTGATTCTTATTTTTTCCCACTTTCCTCCCCTCTCTTTAGCCCCTCCCTCCTCTCTCTATAAGCTTTGTTTCTGTTTTTAGTGAAATAAATAGGACATGTGTGTAAATACCGTATCATTTTTCTAGTGTGAGAAACTGTAACTATAAATGATATCCAAAAGGTCATTTATATGTTTTATCTATGTTGTGAAAGAGGAAGAAAATCTTCAATGGGCAAGGGAAACTGGGGCGGGGGAAAGCAAAGAAAGGAAGAAGATATTTGCAGGTAAAAACGAACTTTTTTTTTTTTTTTTTTTTAGACAGGGTCTTGCTTTGTAGTTCAGGCTGACCCTCAGCTCATTATGTAGCCCAGACAAGCTTGGACCTCAGCAATCCTCCTGTCTCTGCCTCCCGAGTGCTGGGATTGCTGGTGTGAGCCACCACACCTGGCACTGTGCTATGTGGTATTGATTGCTGGTGGGTGTGAGTCACCATGCCCAGCATTGTATGTGGTTACCGGGATCGAACTCAGGACCTTGCGCTTGCAAGGCAGGCACTGGAACCACTGAGCTAAATCTCTGGCCCATGAACATCTTTTATTACAGAGGAAAACCCAGAATTATGAGACTTTTCAGAGATATCTCACACTTTGAATAAACTGAGCAGGCATTTAAACCTACACAAGCTTCTTCTAGCATGAGTATAACTAAGTTGTACTCTCTACTACCTCAAATTAGATTTCATAATATTTATCAAATAGCTCCAGGAATTCTTTGGTACAAGATATAGAAGATTTAATTCAGATACTCCTAGATTTGTGACAGTTGCATTTCTATAAATCCAGCATAAATTGAAAATATAAAAATAGAGCTTAACAGTGGTTCAAAACACAAGGTCCTGAGTTCGATCACGGTAACCACATACAACAATGCTGGGCATGGTGACTCACGCCCACCAGCAATCAATACCACATAGCACAGTGCCGGGCATGGTGGTTTACGCCTGTAATCCCAGCACTTGGGAGGCAGAGGCAGGACGATTGCTGAGTTCGAGGCTTGCCTGGGCTACATAGTGAGCTGAGGGCCAGCCTGAACTACAAAGCGAGACCCTGTCTCAAAAAAAAAAAAAAATTGAGCTTAATGAATCTAACATACCATTATGGCTTAGTACCATGATACATCAGACGGTGTCCATTTTTTCCCCTTGCAATCACATGGCCAGGTGGAAGCTGTGATTCGCTGCTGCTTCCCAGCATCTAAAGAATTTTGTGTCACATTTATCGCTGGTGTGTGGAATTACAAAAGTTCAAAGGAGACTAATTTTATTTGCATAGTTCGTTATTACTTTTCTCAGAAATAACCTCTTACCATATAGCATTTATTATGAAACGATGTTTTGAGTTGACGGTCTTTAACGTCTACATAGTTTACAACTTTAATAGAAAAAATAATAGGTGACTCCCAGTAAATCACTCTTCTTACTGAGGTCAGTCTAGAATTGCCTGAGCCATTCTGGCACAGCCCAACAGGCTTCCTCTTCCCTCAAACCACGTTGGTTATTTGGTCTTAGCCCGAGGCAGCACAAGTGTCGGGGAGAAGAAAGTTAGGAAATTCTTATAGAATATTATTTTTAATTGAATGTGCCCTCTTAAAAGAGCATTTTAATTGAGATTTAATAACTCTATAAAAGATAAATCTAGCTGCCAAGTAATAAACAGTAATTAATTAGTTAATATCAATTAAATACTAAAAATATTAATTTACATTTAATGTCTAACTACTGTAATTTGCTATAGCTATCTTATTAAATGCTAATTAAATTCCTAAATATTCTTACAAATTTAATGCATTAATAACAAGAACGTAAGTACATATTTACCGCATCTGCACTTCTGAGTTCATTACATGGCAATGAGATTTATCTCTTTTATAGTAATTAAATATACTAAGCAAACCTCAGTAACTTTTCCTAACACATTCCATAGCTGTTTTATTAATTTCAAATTAAATGCTCATTTAAGGTTTCTAATCTACAGCTGCCCCAAACAATTTTCTACAGGCAGAGCAAAGGTCATTACATATGTAATTAAACTTTGTTTTTAAACTTGGGGTGGACACATTCTCACCGTGACTTCTGCTTCCTCAGCAGATTCAGTATTAATCTTTTGCTAACAATAGTTATTAACATTTTATTTGCATACTATGTTTTTCCTTACGCTGTTCTTGGACCTTTTGTTCTCCACCTAAGTCTGTAACTATTCTTATTTTTTTTTCTTCTTTTCTCTGTTGAAAACAAGGCAGCAAAGTTTTTTTTCTTTCTTTTTCCATCATTAAAGAACAGAACTTTCCATAGCACCCTCTTCAACTATCCTTTGTTTCTGTTAATTACCTCTTTCTCCTTGGGGAAATAGTCCCCAAAGGATATTAGAAAAGAAGAGGACAAAGAAAGGGAAAAAAGACCATGCGTTGTTAGGAAGCAAACGTGAGTCCAACTGGAAAGGCTGCAAGAGGAATAAGTGCTGCCAAGCTTCCAGCCTCGGGATGATTTTTGAGAGAAGGAAAAAATATAGTCCTTGAATGTATCAAATGATTTAGAGTCTCCAGTCCTTCCAGATATGATGGCAGATGTCATAAAGACAGGAGACTGCTGTGCAGCAAGGAAAGCACATTAGCTATTAACCTTCCCCCAGCCGATCAACTTTATTTTGCAATCTTCCCTCAGAACCATTAGAATACCCTGAAGAAATAACTTTCCAATTAAAAAGGATCTCGGAGAACAAAGCCATTTTATCTCTGACTCCTGGTGTTCTTTATTCCAATAATTTAAATTGGAATTGATTTTTCAATTTAGCCGTTGACTTGCTATGGACACACAGCTGAAAAGGCCGAATGGAACTGCATGGCTGAAATATTTGTCTTTGTGATGCACTTCTCATAAATTCACAGGAGTCCCCCCTCCTCTTTTTAAAACGCATTTTCCTCTGCTGTCTTTGCCTTAGACAACAGCTTTTTAGCACAGCATGGGCAAACTGAGAAAACATGTCCACCGCGACCTTCGGGGCTCAGCCTCCATTCTTCATAGATTTATCTTATTGTTACATCGCCTGAAAAATAAATAAATCCAGCCTACCTAAAATGATAGGAAGGCTTGAAGCCCAGGCATTAATTTTCTAACTTCTATAGGAGATTTAATTTCTTGCGAGAAGAAAATTCCTTCTCAGTATATTTCACCTTAAAAACATGTTTTAATGGAGACTGCGCTCCCTTGGAATGCCTTTAATTATTAGTAGCGAAAAAGAATGAATTTTCAATGAACAGTTAATAATTTGGAATTAATTACTCCAAATATTAAATTGTTCTTTATTGCCCCTTTATATTTCATAATACAGGGACTAGAAATATCCGATTATCAGGGCTCTTGATTAGAACCAGAACTTTTTTTTTTTTGCCTCTTCTCCTTTCCGATGGTTTTCGCAGTGCGACCTGAGAAACACTGGTCTTGTCGCGTCTCCTTCCGGTTTCCTCACCCTGTCGCTCCAGCAGGTGTCTCTGCTTTCCTTTGTCTTCTAGGCTCAAAACTTGTCCTGAGATCAGGACTGATGTGAATAGCAGGCATGGAAGGAAGCCCTGAGCTCGCAACTTTGTTTCATTTTCACTAAACACCATATTGCTCATTACTCACACGCCCTTGAGGCTTTTGCTGTTCATTGTCTTTTCTGTGACTGTCTGAACGCATGATCTCAGACTCCGTCCTTGAATCCTAGCACAGCAGTCTCTCCTCGCAAAGTCGGGAGTCAGAGAGAACCTGGAACCTGTTAGAATGTAAATGCCATGGTAACATGGTCCTTAAAAGTATTACTTGCTACTCCATTTCTCATGCGAAAACAGTGCTTGGCATCTACTTGGTATTCAAAACTCTGCCGAATATATGAATTATACTGTGGTTCCCATCTGACTTTTCTTCTCCATAACCAGTTATAAATTAATACAGGGAGAGAAAATACTTGTAGTAAATATGATAAATGTACTTCTGTACTGACTGCTGAAACAAGTAGATATTAGTTCCCACTACATATTTTCCATCCTACTATGACAAGGCTTTGGCACTGGTCCTTCACCTCTGGGTATTGCATGATTTACACTTTAAATGCACCATGATTAAAATAACATCAACAACACATGGCAGCTTAGGTCACGTGCCTAGCAGAAGAATGAGTTTCTCACCAACCAACATCTGAATACAGAAGATATGTTTTTACAGCGTTCATTCATTTAACACTTCTACAGAGGCCTATTGTGCGGGCTTCAGTTCTCTGGGCACTTGGGGTCGTCCACAAATAAACACAATCCAAATGCCTTAGCCCCATAAAGATTATAGCCTAATCAAGGGAGAGCACATAACAAAACAAGCCTGAAGTAAAAGATGATATAAGAGATTAGAAGGAGATGTAGGTTAGAACATGAATGAAGTAGCACAGTGGTGTGGCGTGGAGGGGAATGAGCGCAGTGTAAAGGGGGCTACTCAGAACGGCTCGTCCTGACGGTGATGGGCAAAGTCCTCCAGGAAGGGGCAGCCCGCAAGAGGCCCTGACCCAGGACTGTGCACAGGAGACTTGGCAGCAGGGAAACCGTGGGGCTGACGCAGAATGAGTGAGGCTGGGAGGAGCTTGGCTTGGCGTGGAACTGAAGCCAGACTCCAAAAGCCCTTAGGAAACCACTGTGGCAACTTCCGTGGCTTTTATACTGTCTGAGAGGTGCAGTCATTGCCAGCTCTTCCTCGATTAGTCTGGCCCCACTTGGGGCAAGCCTAGTGTTGCCTGGGCAACACCTAATTACTTAATCGTGTCCAGTTTTTCAGTTTTCTGGCATGAGGAGAAAGACTGGGTTCATGTTCTAAAGCAAGATTTGTATCTTCAGACTTACCCTAAATTTCAGAGATCACAGCTCTGATTTTTCTTTCTTCTTTTGTGCTAATCACCTACTTTACCCAACTATGCTGCTTCTGAACAGGAGAATCTGTTTCTGCTGTCCTCACTGAAATGAAGAACAGCTCACTGCTTTCTTTTCACTTATGTTTCTCCAGGTTCCAATACAGGATAAGGGCTTCAGAAAACAAGTATTCATCTTCACTGAGAGTTTACAGAATGACAAATGATATAATTCAAGCAAAGCTGACAGAAATTTGAGATGTTTCTTAAACTGCCTCACTAGTAATATAAGTTTTGTAACATAAGAAATACAGTTAATTTTTTTTTCCTGGAGTCTTTCTAATACAGATATCAATCATATTCTCAGAAAATCTATTAATTTTCTCAGAAAATCTATTAATTTTCAGATTTACTCAAGTTCTTCACTTTCAGGATATTTTTTGGATGTGTATATGGATTTGAATTCACTTGCTTACATACATAGTTCTGCTCTGTTTTCTTGGCTCTGGAGAATTCTCTTTGGTTAATGATAGAAAGTAGACATTGTCCTCATTCTTTGGATGATTCAGTGTGAATGATGAAACCCCATCGTTGGCATACCTTCTCACCAAAAGTAACATACAGAGGGAGAAAAAAGCAGGCATCTTTACCATCTGCACATAACATCCGGAATAACGTGCTTCTCTGGGGGGCTTGTACTGAACATCATTCTTCTGCTCACTATTCCATGAGCTACACTGTGAGTAGAGGAGAGAACATGCTCATGGCAACAACATGGCATCCCAGGCTCCCAAGTTAAGGTCTTTGGTTGCACTGTACATACGATGATTCGAGCTTGGGCTGCTCATCACGAAGCATTGTATATAGTCACTTAAACAACAAATCCTGGTTTCTGAGAGTTCCAGAGGGTGGGAGACTGGCAGTAGGGAGCCATTGCAGTGGTGCTCCTACTGCTAGCCTTTCACGTGACTCCTCCCTGGTGCATCCTCAGCCACGTGGCAGACAGCACTCATTCTCTTCTAAAGACATGGAGGGAGGCTCCACCCTTGTGACTCCACGTAAATCTCATTTGCGAAGGGCCCTCTTTCAACGTCATCACACTGGCGACTGGGGCCTCCACATGGGATTCCTGGACGGAGAAGAGTAGAAACCAGGCACACACATTTAGTCCATAGCAGTGCTTAACTCTGTGTGAGTTCTTTTCCAGATTGCAAATACAATTTTTGATTCAACATGTAGATATGAGACTGTTGTATCTTGTTATGAGTTAAGGAAATAAGATATTAAAATGAACTGAGTGAAGTGAAAGAATGGAATGAAGTTTTATTTTGCTTTTCAATGTTACCACTTTTGAATTTTGGGTTTCTATTGGTATATTATCATTTTTAGAGGGATTTAAAAATAATAATAGTTAAAAATGTTTTTAAAGTACATTACATAATCATACTTCAAATGTGTGTTCAAAAATCTGCACTGGGAAACAGAAAGCTCATTGTGCATATATGTGAGAGCATAGAGACTCCCTCTGACATATCCTCCCTCTGAAGAATACTTGCGATCAGTTTTTAAGATAAGAATTTGCCTCTGTATTTACATGGATTCTAATTGTGATTTGTGTCTTTTCCCCCAAGCTCCCAATGTGGAAAGAAAAAAAAATCCTACTTATTATTATGTTTGCTAACTGCCAAGAAAAATATTGGATTTGGATCAGATATCTAGTAACAGAAAGCATTAGGCTTGCTCCAGGAAAAATAATGATTTGGCAGGATATTTTTAGTAGAAAAATAGGGAATAATTTGGAAAATAAACATTAAAATAGTGAAAGCTGAAAACAACAGCTGGATTATTTGATCCTCAATGAACTTCTCTATTGAAGTCTGAATGAGTGATGGAAAAGAGAAGAATAAAGTAGGGCTGGGAGATGAGATCAGGAGAGAAAAGAAGCTTTTATTTTCATGTTTCATCTGAATGAACTTGAAGACTATTATGACATTTTCCTACAGGTACTTAAAAGAAAATCTGAGTTTAGAAAGAAAAAAGAAAATTCAGTGAACAAAACTCTTTGTAAAAGATTCAAAAGGATTCAGATCCCTAGAGGGACCTATGCTTTAACTTTTATAAAAAATGAATATTTTGAAATAGATGAGGTTATTTCCAAATAGTTTTAACACACTTAAAAAATCACCAAGTAAGCAAAACTAGCTTTGCTGTTTCCACAGATTCCCTCCTGTTTGATGTAAAATGTCCCTTTTCTTAGATGTTAATTTGACTATGTTCATGATTCAGTTATATTGGAATGAATAATAATGGGGCAAATAGCATTTATTTAAGATATTGAATAGTGTATAGGGAAAGACAATGACCATTTTTTAAGGATTATTAGCATACATGGGCTCATGCAGTGACAGTTTTCTTTAAGTAACATGCAACATCTTGGCAGACAGTGTGCTAGATGGTAGGTCATTTAGTTGAAATGACAAGCCTACTTCCTGTTTTTAGTACCTTTCTACTAATGTGCTTTTTCTATTAAGGTTAGAAAAATATAGATTTCTAATAGCCAGATTTGATGTAAAAAATGGATCTAATGGGTCGTCCTTTTGAAACTTCAGTTTCTGTTGTTCTGGGATTATTGTTCCTACCTCTTTCCTTTTCTTTCTAAGTGCATATATTCATGCCCTTTGCTGTGGGGTTTCACAGTACCTTGCTGTTAGTCAGGAATGCTTGCCTATCATGCTGCCTAAGGACATAGTCATTTGCCCCAAGGACTTGCTTTGTCTATTGGAATGTGAAAAAGGATAGATCTGAGGCAAGACTAGCAGAAGCCAAGTGCAGCCAAGCTTGGTTGAGTCTAGTGGAGCCCAGCCAAACCCAGCAGCAGCCAGGCAGCTCCTAGAAATCACAGCTCTCATTGGACATGAACAAGAAGCAAATGTCTGAGGCTCAGGCTGCCTATTGAGAAGCTGGGGTTGCCCTGTTGGTGCAGCAAATGTTGACTAAAGTAAGATTTTTTGTACAAATAACAACAACAACAACAACAACAACAACAAGATTAGCAATAAAAAATTATTGCTTGACTTAAAAACTACACATTTTGAAAGACCTATATGGTTATAGCACATGTGGTTAGTTTCCCAGTAGCACTGCTGAGATTCCACATCAAAGTGGGTCTTGATGATAACAGGTGCCTCAGTTAATGTTTGGGGATTGGAGCCTGATGGAAGAAAGAGACTTGGACCTGCAGACATCCGAGGAACACTGGGATGGGATGAAAAGACTTGACGTCTCTGCCTTCATAGTATGACTGCCTCTTTTCCTGCTTTCATCTTTGGATCAGATTCTGCTTAACTCTGCATGTGGGTGTGTTGAAATTTTAAGAAATGTTTTGTCAGGAACTAATGCAACCTTAAACGGAACTAGAATGGCCTAGCCTCTCTCCTTTTCTTGAAGCTGTAAAGTATACTGAGAGCCACCCTGACTGGAAACACTTACCATGAGACAAGCAAAAGATGGCGCTTGAGAACCTAGAAAGATCTCTGCTCATTTCCTGAAGGGAATATGGATGCCCACCTGTCTCCTAGCTTGCCTGTCTCGCTCTTATGCCCCTCAGCTCCCAGTGTAGAAACTCGACTGGAAGCAAAGCTCCCTGTTCCTCCTCTGGCCACTGAATAAAGCAAGCGTCTCCTTCTCCTCAACTCTCATTTCTCTGACATTGTCTTTTCCAGGGGCTGGGGGAGTAACAAAGTAAGTTAGGAATGGAGATCAATATAGAAACAAAGCGGTCAGAAGTTGCTGTTATTTTTCTTTAGAATATGAGTTAAGCTGAACCTGGTTGTAAACCTGAGCTAAAACGTACTTCAAGAATGTGCGGCAAATTCAGGAGGATACCTGGAAGTGAAGCTATGTGAGCCTGCATACACTGATGCAACCATGGAGAGTTATACAGACCTTGTCCTGATGTGGATTAGTTTACAAACTGCTAAGGTTGCATAAACTGTCAAATAGTGTCCTTCGGCACTGGATTATTTGTTTTAAACTCAGAACTCCCTTCTTACATAATGCAAGCAGCATTCCTCTTGTGTTTATTTTCTTTGTCCAGAGAATCTTTTTTGATCCAGTTCACTAAGCAACTAAATATGAATTGCTGATACTTATGTTAGTTCTCTTTTGATAGTGTCATATAAAGCAATTCATTCAAGCTTTTACAAGACAGACATTTCATTGGATCAGTAGATCCAGAGCAGACTTTCCTCCTGAATTCTAGTTTTTATTATTTCTGGCTTTTGTCTGTTTGTTTGCATACTGACCTGATTTATTCTACTAAAATATAGCTATTCCAAGGGAGGCAAAGAATGGTATCTGAGCCCAATGTGATAGATTCATAACTACCTACTAAAAATAATAGTCTTACTTCTGAACTTTAGAGAAAATCTCCAAGGAGATGTGTCTGATCAGCTTAGTCATGGTAACTTGTCCAAGGGAAATTTCTAACTGACTTTAGTTAAATAATCTGTCCCAGGGAAACCTCTGATTGGCTCAGCGTGGTCTGTCCACCATTGTGACCTACTGGATTTAGTGCCTTGACTAATGCATTAAAAACACATAGGGATAAAACAACCCAAATGCCCATCAAGTGGAGACAGGATAAAGAAAACATGTTTTTTTTAAATAAAATGGAATATTACTCTCCCATGAAGAACAATGAGTTTGAGTCATTTATATTCAAATGGACACGCCTTGAGAACACACTAATAAGTGAAATAAACAGGTCACAGATCTGTAAATACCATATCTTTTCTCAGGTAGGAGAACCTATAGGTGTAAATGAGTTCTAGAATGTATGATATATTTTGTGAAATAATAAATATTCAAAGGGAATAGGGTAGGGGAAGTAATGGAGAGAAAGAAATATGATTTAATAAAAGAAAAAGAAAGGATATGTGTGTGTGTGTGTGTGTGGGGGGGGGAAGGTGTTGTGGAGTGGGTAGGGATATGGATAAAAATGAGAATTAATGCTACTCATATACTGGTATAAATTTCCCAATGTTGAGTGTGATTGTAAACTGTATAAAAATGTATCAATAAAGAATTCAATTAAAAACACATAGGGATAAAAATGGTGACAATTTAGTAGAAAATTCAAATTTAAATGGGTGCTAAGTAAAGAAAACTTGAAATCACTCCTGTGAGATACAGATCCACTCTCAGTCAAGTAGTTCATATCAAGGTGGGAGAAAAACAGATCTTGCAATTACTTCCATTTCTGTCCTTGAGCAGTAACTTTTTGGATCTTCATATTGTCCTTACCCAATCCAAACCTCTTATTTCCTTCCTACAAACTGGTATCAAGCATAATTTCAAACTACTTTCTGGGTTAATGAAATTAAGGAGAACATGTTGTCATTATCTTTTTGCCAACTTTCTTGTTTAAAGATACACTGATGCAAGGATTTTAAGTGTTTGATGATGGTAAGTGGGATCAGAGGGCTTGAGTGGAGAGAGTGATTAGGCACTGACCATGAAGACAGGATACCAAAGACCGAAGACCACAGTGGAGCATGGGAAGCTGCTTAGATGCTAAAGACTTTATGCTCCTAAATAGAATCTTTCCCTGCCATAAATGTTTAGGTTATTAATCAGAAAATGATAGGAGTGTGTGTGTGTGTACAGAAGTATAAGAGAGAGTACTTTGCATCTAGATGGGGGTCAAGCAAAGCTGGTACAGTGGGTGGTGGTGCTCAGGACAGCAGAGCTTAGGGAAAAATCTAAGCTCCATGCAACTTTCAAAATGGTATTTAGGACTCTGGATCCTCCCAGACTATAACTTCGGAGGTGCATCCAAGGGGAAAAAAATCTCTCATGAATTAAGAAAACAAACCATCAGTGACTGCACAACTGCTAGTATCTAGGACCAAAACCAAGAAAACAACTTATTTTAGTTTCATAATTGCAATCTATTTTTAGAATTTATTTGAATGGCAAAGAGATCTGGCATATATCATGCAATGTTCTATCATACAGTGTCTCATGTCATCCACTGTAGTTTAATGTAGTATTTAAGCTTTTTGACACAACCCATTTATTTCTTCATAGTTCAAGGGGTCAGCAATTTAGGTTAAGCTTGACCATGTTTTATATTTGGGTGTTGAGTAGGTTGGAGAAAAAAATTAAGATTTCTGTCATCCTTTGATATAATAACTTAGGTTTGTAATTAGTTTTTTTTTCTTTTCTCACATCAAGAGAGAAATGGTTTCAGCAGAAAATAAAAAGAGTCAGGGCCCAGGGCATTTCTAAGGCTCTGCTTATATCACAGTTGTAAATTCTTTATAGCATAGAAACAAAAAGCAAATACTGAAAGCCCATCAAGTCATCCTTCTCTCTCTATGTTCAGTCTTCCCTCTATAATTCTTCTGCAGAAGTTTTTCTACTTCTAAATCTAGATGTGTGTTCTTCCTCCTTTGTTTAATCATCATAACTCATATGGATATATGTCTACTAAATTTTCTTGTTTTCATTGAATTTTGTCATCAGGATGAAGCTTATAGATGTAGACTCCATAAAATACTATTTTCCAGTAGAAATATAAATGAAAGCAATCTAGGAACATTGTTTTCTATATGCCCAATATATTTGGCTTAGATTACCTCTACTGGAAATGTTATATACAACTGTACTCATCCACAACTCATGCAAATGTAAATACTAATATCACCCCAACCTGTGCTGCTCTATCCCATTTAGATCTTCCATTCTTCAAATCCCTGTACAAAATGATCCACACTTGCTTATCACTCACTGGTTTTTATGTATTTATTTGTTTATTTATTTATTTGTTTGTTTGTTTGTTTATTTAGACAGGGTCTCACTTTGTAGTTCCTGGCCCTGAGCTCACTATGTAGCTCAGGTAAGCCTGGAACTCAGCAATCCTCCTGCCTCTGCCTCCCAAGTGCTGAGACTACAGGCCTGAGTCACCAGCCCAGCACTGTTATATGCCGGAGATCAAACCAGGGACCTTGCACTTGCTAGGCAGGCACTGGAACCACTAAGCTAAATCTCTGGCCTGAAGACATTCTTTTTCTTTTTTAATTGAGACCAAGTCTCGTTTTGTAGTTCAGTCTGACTTGGAACTCACAGTGATCCTCCTACCTCTGCCTCCCTGGTGCTGGGAACCACCATCGCTGGCACTGTGGTATGTGGTCCCAGGGATCAAACTCGGGACCTTGGGCTTGTGAGCTAAGTCTCCAGCCAGTGCTCACTGTTTTGTGATTGAATATGCCTGTTCATATGATTTCTTACTGAAATTATTAAATATATTGATTACTCTATTAGACGAGAGAGAGAGAGAGAGAGAGAGAGAGAGAGAGAGAGAGAGAGAGAGCCCCAGTCAGAATGCATGTTAAGATATATACTGATATTTTTATTTATTTATTTATTTATTTATTTATTTATTTATTTATTTTGAGGCAGGGTCTCACTTTGTAGTTCAGGCTAGCGCTGAGCTCATTATGTAGCCCAGGTAAGCCTCAAACTCAGCAATCCTCCTGTCTCTGTCTCCCAAGTGCTGGGATTACAGGCATGAGCCACCACGCCTGGCTATACTGATATTTTTATTCCAGGAATGAGTTTACACAGTCTGAGAACTGGCTAAGGAACCCCATATCCCTAAGACAGCTGTGCAGCACAGCCTAGAACTTTCAGGCACTAAAAGAAGGTACTCTTCATGAGTGACATTTCTCTTCATCTTAGAAGTCTGAGCTCTCCTCTTATAGGCTTACAACTCACTAAATAATGTCCACTTCTGTTCCTTACGATAATTGCATTTGTAATTATGATTGCACCTATCAAAAACCACTGTATACAGGTTTATTTACTCCTGCAAAGGACCCTCTTAGCAACACCCAGTTCTATGTGTGATTAAATACTGTAGACCATAGACTGGCTCAATTGACCTATTAAAAGATCATCACAGCCAGGCCTGGTAGTTTGTGTCTGCAATTTCACCACTCTGGGGAGGGTGAAACTGGAGGATCACAACCTTCAAACCAGCCTAGGCGAATTAGTGATTTAGCAAGTCTCTACACACAATAAAAAATAGAAAGAGCTGGGAGTACAGCTCAGTTCAAAGGTCCTGGGTTCCATCCTAGCTCTTAAAGAAATAAATAGAAATAAAAATCTTCAGAATTTCTACTATAACTTTAAAACAATCTGCCATATTTTAGGAGTAAGAGTAAAGGTCTAAAGGCAATTTAGAATTAATGACACTTTAAAATCAGTAATAATTTTTAATTGAGTATTTTGTTATTTTCAGCCATGGAAGTAAGATGATTCTGTCATTTTTGGAAAGATTAAAGTAAGGAGCACTCTATTAAGCACCAAGTTGACAAAAATTGCTTAAAAGTGTGACATAAGTGAACATATGTGTGCAATAGGAATAAGGATGCAAATGAAAATAGGAAGTACAATCTAGTTTAAGATGCTAGAGATTACACACAAAACTCAAATATAAAATATAATAAACAGGATTCTATCCATCAAGAAGATGATCTTTTTCAAAAATAGTTTTTACTAAGAATATTTTTGCTTTATGGACTAATTATAAATTATGATAATTACCAAAGACATTTAATTCTTATGAAAACTTCTATTAATAAAATGATTATGTGTAGGTGTTATTTTGTATATATTGTACAAAGTAATGTAGAAAAAGTACTTTCAATCAACGTACACTTACTATACTTACTTCATCGTGTAAAATTCATTTACCCAGTTAACACTAAATCCTGACTTAGAACTTTAGGGACAAAGATAATTAAGTGGAAACATTAGGTCGATGCAATTTGAAAATTTGAAAGATTCTTAATTGATATTCTAATTATGCTTTTCAAAAGATTAAAATCTTGGAAAAGAAATATACTGGCATATTTCTTTGCTAACAAAATGGACATTTCATCACCATATGCTATTATAATATGAATACACTAGACAACAATAATAGTAAATAAAATCTCATGTATGTGTTAGTTTTAATGTCTTTCACTACTATAGTTGATGCCACAAGCACTATGGTGACCTAATACGAAGAGCATTTGGAAGTAATTTTCAAGGCAACCAGAGAAATAAGTTTACACTGGATGTGTTTAAAAGTTAATGTGTGTTTTTGGGACACTCACAGGTAGGAGCCAACAGACATAGTACTGTCGTCTAGCACATCATCCTCATAACATCTATTTGCTTTGCTTTGTCAAAACATATGAAAAATCATTAAAGTGTTTTAATAAATGTCTGGTTTTCCTGCTCATTCATCTTATAAATATTAATTAGCCATGGATCAGGCAATTAAAGTTTAATCAATTTGCACTAATTAGCACCACATACTTGCATGAAAAGATAAAACCAACTCCTGCATCTGGCTGTTATTTGCAGTTTTTGTCAAGTGCTGATGAGTTTAATCTTGAAGAGAAGATTAAGAAGAAAAGAAAAAAAATAAATCAAGAAAGTAGTGTTAATTTTATTAAATTTTCACTCAAAGCATTGATCATGAGTATCATGGAGATAAAGCCAGCAACATTACACTTTTTTCCTGTGCTCAACTCACCAGTGTCTTCATTTTAACCTTGTCCCATGGGGAAGAGCTGGGCTTCCTTACCTTGTGACTCTGTCGCATGCATGCTGTTTACTCCTCACCATAAATCCAAATGTAAATCTGGCTCATTACTGTACTTTGTGACTGAAACATTTTTGGTTGAATGGCCACCATAGTCATACACTTCATCGTGAACTTTCTTCCTTATGAGTGAATCGAAATGGCCACTAAAAACAGTGAAGTTGTAAAGTTATTCCTCTCCAAACAAAATCAAGATTTTCTTCCTAAAAACTGTGTGTAACTGTGACAATGAAAAAGATCTTGCAAAGACGTAAAGTTCCTTCTCTGACCTTTCATGGGCATAGCCTTGTTTGACACATTTTTGTTCCACACAGACTTTAAGAGACTAACTGCTGCTTTTCTGTTTTTGACTTCTGAATTTGATTACATAAATTACACTGCCAATCTAGCAAGGAGACATTGTACAGTGCATTGCATTACTATTTTGTGTTTTAATAACCAGAGAAAATAAAGTGTTCCATTACTGCCTATTCATGTAATTGACAGGGATTATAGAGAATGGAACTAGTCTTTAATCACTGATGGAAATTTATCTAAGGTTTGGCAGGTAAAACTACACGTTTTGAGATGATTTAGCATTGTACTAAAAAATAGAGCATGATTCATAAAAAAGCTATGCACCATTTACATAGGGATTTTTATTCAGTTTATGCAAGAATAGACCAGTGAATAGTTATTGATATTTTTCAAATAAAGTATGTATGATTCATTAAACTCCTTATTCCCCTGTGAACAAACCACTGCTCTGTTAAGCACCCTTTGAATGCATATCCCATAAAGCAAGCAGAGGTAAGAAAGACAGCAGCATGTATCAATGTCTTCTTTTTAAAAAGTGCCTAAAACTGGGATCACATAACAGTAATAGATAATTCTCTAAACTACCAACTGGATTTAACAACATATGATTTTTACACTATTGTTGAAGAAAATGAAATGTTCTTTGTTAATGTATTATATGCATGCTGTCATAGAAAGGCATATTTGTATGTGCTTTTAAACATAAGGTATGAATTGAGTTTCCACTCCCTAAAATATTGCTAAAATGCATGAACTAGCACAGGAAAAATGCTTTGCAAAGTCTAAGTTACAATAGAAACATAGCTTCAAGGGGCAAAGGGAGAAGTTCTCTCTGTTTTGATTCAGTAGCTTCCTCCTGATCACTCCTCCATGTTCTTGTATGAACAATATCTAAAATTCTCAGCCGTATGATTGTAGGTACAGGGAAAACAGAGTAATAGAGCTGTGGGACTAAATACTCATAAATGGCTCACCATCTTAAAAGTTAAAAGGTTTAGACATTGCTTTCGATCACTTCAGTTCTTTTTATTTTCCTGTACAAAATAAAATCCCATTTTCCATTTTGTACAAGAATTATTTGCTGGCTGAATATTTGGTTAAATGATAGCAGCATGGGTAACTAAAAATCATGTCACTCCAGAAGTAGTAAAAATGATTGAAAATGTTAAGCTTAGAGAAAGTCGGACATCATAGTTTTCTACAAATATTTCAATATATACTTAAAACTTACTCTGATTCCACAAAGATAAAGTAGATAAGACATTGAAAAGTAAGCATTTCTTTTGTGTAGAAAACAATCTTTACAAGTTGTTGACGACTGCAAGGACAGGTAAGTATTCACACTGTATCTTCGATTAACAGCACAAGTTGCCCTCTTCATGAAATTGGGACAAATGAACCTTGTGAATTTAATCCTGATTGTCTATGGAATCTGCGAGAGATCAGTAGCCCACACGGGGCGGATCGGGGTCAGGCACAGAACGTGGCCTTAGGGGTTGCGCCTGGCTCCTGGCTCCTTCCTCTCTGGTCTCTGTCCTTGATTTCTGCTTCTCAGCTGCCATGAATCAAGCAATTTTCTCCACCATATCTTCTGCCATGGCCCTTTTTCTGGCTTGGAACCTTCAAACATGAATTAAACCCTCGAAAACTGACTCAAAATAAACTTCTCTTTTTTAAAATTGTGGGTACTTGGTGAAAACTGATCAATGCAAAGAGTACTCACCCTGGATTACCACAATTTTAGTGACAGATAAACAATAATTTTCTATACTTGGTATTGTTAAAATCACTGACTCTCTTCAATGGCCAACTGGAAAATATTTGGTGGTATAGGTTTGGCTATAGTTCAAGGCATAGTCCAGGGCTATAGTTCAGACATAGTTTGACTTTACTTTCAAAGGGATAGAATGCATCTCTTCCAGCTGTTCTTTTGACACCCCGGAAGCTGGCCGTTGCACATACTCTTTGTAGGAAAGATTTTAGTCATTTCCAGATCTCTCTGTGTGGGAACATTTCTATGACATAACTGGGCTAGGAGAGTCACTTGACACATACAAGAGAATAAGGTGGGTTTTCACCACGTCACATAGTCCAAGGCCTCTTGACCTTGAGTGAATTTCTGAAAATTATTTGGTAACCTAAGAGTTCACTACTATTGATCTTCTCAAGACCCGTTTGTTATGGAGGTAATGAGCTTTTCCGTGCTGTCTTACTGCATGTTTTACATGACTATTCCTGACATTCAGAGCTGGGGCAAAGAGAGTAACTCCAAGAGTCTTGTGATAGTAGACATTTCTCTACAATGCAATTTCTAATAGAGCTCCCCAGTGCCTCTGTGGAAGCTCCCTTCTTGTTTTCTCATTGCCCTCTGATTCCTGCCTTGCTGCCTCCATACCTGTATCAGTCAGCTTCTTAGTACTGTGTTCAAACCCCTGACACACTCAACTTAAAGGAGGACAGGTTTATCATTGGCTCACTGTATCAGAGGTGTTGTTTCATGGTCAACTCTATCCAAGGCACAAAGATTCAGGCGGAAGGGCCTAATGGAAGGAAGCACATCCCTTCCTGGCCTCCTCTAGGGACATAGAAAACCTCCACAGCAACGCTTTTGTTGACTTGCTTCACCCAGTTTGACTCAGCTGCCTAAGCGCATTTGGCTTGTGACCTCCGCACTGATTGCATCTACTTGATAAACTTATTATCCGATGATCAATAACTCTTTATGAGTCATTCCCTTTTCCAGAAGTCCCACCTCTGAACACATGAGTTTTTGGGAGGATATTTTAGAACCTCACGCTGACAAGATGAGATACCAACAGATGCAATACAACCTGGCTATGTATTTTTTCACTGTAATTTTTATGTATATTAGACTATTCTAGAAATGACATAAATGTAAACTGACTTTATATATGAAATTTGTACCTTTATCATGTCTGTTTGTATATATTCTGATATATTTTTAATTTGAATCTTTATTGGTATATTATATATACACACTGTGATCATACACAATATTGAGAATTTATACCAGCATATGACACAATTTAATTCTCATTTTTCCCACTCCCCACCCACCCTACAGCCCCCTGCCCCTATATACATAAGGTTTGTTTCTCTTTTTTATTACCATCATATTTTCCCCTTGTTACTTACACTCCATTTCCCTTTTTTTTTTTTTTTTTTTTTTTCCTTTTTGAGACAGGGTCTCGCTTTGTAGTTCAGGCTGGCTCTGAGCTCACTATGTAGTCCAGGCAAGCCTTGAACTCAGCAATCCTCCTGTCTCTGCCTCCTGAGTGCTGGGACTACAGGTTTGAGCCACCACACCTGGCACTGTGGTATGTGGTATTGATTGCTGGTGGGCGTGAGTCTCCATGCTCAGCATTGTATGTGGTTACCAGGGATCGAACTCAGGACTTTGCGCTTGCGAGGTAGGTGCCGGAACCACTGAGCTAACCCTCCGGCCCTCCATTTCCCTTTTAATATTTTCATTTTCACAATATGTACCATATAGTCTAGAGCTCATTACATCTTTAGTTTCTCCTACCAGAGAAAAGATATGACATTTACAGATCTGTGACCTATTTATATTACTTATTAGTATGTCCTGAAGGTATATCCATTTGAATATAGATGACTCAAACTTATCATTTACTATGGCAGAGTAATACTACATTTTATAGAAAAACCACATCTTCTTTATCCAGTTTCCAGTTGATTGGCATTTGGGTTGTTTCCTAGATTTAGCAATCACAAACTGAGCTAGTATGAATATGGGTGCACATATGTTGCTGTGATGTGAATCTTTTTAATTATTTTGTGCATATACCTAGCAGGGGGATAGCAGAAAATTTTATCACTAGAATTAAACAAGAATTTTTTCTGCCGGGCGTGGTGGCTCACGCCTGTAATCCCAGCACTCAGGAGGCAGAGACAGGAGGATTGCTGAGTTCAAAGCTTGCCTAGGCTACATAGTGAGTTCAGAGCCAGCCTGAAATACAAAGCGAGACCCTGTCTCAAAAAAAAAAAAAAAAAAAGAATTTTTTCTATCTGAGATGACAAAAATCACATCTTTTTCATCATAAAGATTCAACTTTATTTCTCATTTTTCTTTCTTTTTAAAAATGATATTCTATCGCTTCTCAGCCTTTTGGCTAAGATCAAGTGTAAAAGTGATATTCTATTAGTGTCAAAAGAAGAAAGGGAAAGCATAGTAATTTGAAAGAAAGATGAGGGTTTTATTTCACGTGTGATAGTCATGATTTTAAGAATAAGAAAAATTTTCAGCATTATCAAAATAAGCAGGAAAAATAGAATTATTAGCTTTTTACTCTTTGACTACTATAATTTCATACTACTTGTCCTGTCTTTGTAGCCATAAACAATCATATCAACATCAGTTTACAGTTCACTTATTGCTTCTTTTATTTTAAATATTTCAGGTAAATATAGTTTTATATGAAGAATTTCACAGTTAAGTATTTTCAAATATCAATTTAATACCAAAATATTCAAAGTAATTTTGGAAATAACATTACTATAAAATCTAAAATATTGTGTTTATGCCATCTCAAAAACAATCCATTTTGTAGCATTAAAAATAATGGATATTTTATCGTTGTTATTTGTTATTTCTGAATGTCTATATTTTGTTCTAATAGTTACTCAAGGTATAGTACCGATTTCATTAGGTTTGGGTATTTTCTTCAGTAGATTAGGTTTGCTTCAGTTGGAATTACTGACCGCATGCTGAAGAGAAAATTATATTCTGTTAAATTATAGAACTCATGTTTTTTTTTAAAGCTTTATTGAAGTGTGACTGACATACAAAAAGTTGTACTAACATATAAATTTGAAATTTGGAAACACATTCAGGAGTAGAAAGAAATTTTTGGATGTGATCAAATAATCCTTTGAAACAAGGAAGTTTGTCATGAGAGTTAATCTTAAAGTTGGATTCTAAAAGAAGCTGTACCATTTCCCAGGTGGCACAGAGGGCTGGCATGGGAACACTCCTCTACCTGCAAGGTGCCCGTTCTTCAGCAGGCTGTCAGCCCATAACACAATGAGAAATAGTGAAAGAGCACTATTGGGCACTTCTTAAGGTTGTATCCAAGTGCCACTTTGGCTCTTCTGGTGTAGTTTCTAAGGTTTGACACTTCGGTACAGTTCATCAATACCCAAGGATTGTTCAATAAAGTTATTTGCCTTCTATATATACAACATAAAATGTTAAAGCATAGAATAGACATTTCTTGTTCCTGAAAGAGAATGAGTAGTTTTCAGCTGTAACTTAAAGGAAGAGAGGCTTATTAGCTTCATCATTTTAGTGAATTCAGTCCGTGCTGGATTGGCTCAAAAGCAGGTTGAGGAAAGCTCCTCACTCTGTGTCAGATAAGAAGTAGAGAGGAAAAGAAGACAAGGAACAAGCAGACACTCTTCTAGCTTATGTCTTAAGTGACTTGCCTCCTTCAACCAAGCCCCACCTCCTGACCATACATTCAGCTATGAACTGTGAGCAGAGCAGGCCTATGGTCCAATCTCCTGTCATAACAGATAAAAACTCTTCCATAAACATCATTACTAAAAACAGGGAAGGGCTGGAAGCTTAGATCGGCCATAGAGTACTTACCTTTCATTCGAAAGGATCTAAGTTTGATCTGTACCCCAGAAGAAAAAGTGAGAACAATAAGAAACATACAGTCATTCCTGACTTTAACATTTCTCAAATCCTGTCAAGAATATATAACCTTTTTCTTTTTTAAGTTTTTTTCTAGACTCTTGGCTTGATCCTCTGATTTATGGTTTCCTTATTTTTTAAAAGTGATTATGTTTACTCCTGAATATTTTTATACTATTTTTGGTTTGTAGGCCTTCTAAGACTAAATAGCTTCTTTTGATTCCTAACGGTTCCTATATAGTCCAACCTGATATGATGACTGTGAATGTTATGTTCATGGCCAAGCATGATTTTGCATGCCAGTACTCTGGGAGGCTGAGGCAGGAGGATTACAAATGCAATCTGGCCTGATCACATCAGCAACTTAGTGAAATGCTAACTCAGGAGTCAAGATGGGGCTCAGGATATATATCCATGTGAAGGCCCTGGGTTCACAGAAGAAAAATTCAAGAAATAAAAAAAACAATATTTTTTCTTTGGATTAATTTAAATCCATTCACAAAGACGTCACACCCAGAAATCTTTTTTTTGAGAAATGCATCTCTACTTCTTCAGGCTAAAAATAAGAGCGCTTTTAGACAACACACTTAAGTTTCTTAGGAATGGTTTTCACTAAGCAGATCTTCTAGGTACTGCCATAAAATATTTTGTAGACCTACAGACTAAAGATAAATTTCTTACATCATATTTTTTCCCCAATGACAAGAAACATACCAAGTATTATCTCAAAAATGTTTCATCTGGGTAACTATATGAACTTCTCTTCACTTCCTATTTATCTAACTTTTGTTTTGCTCCTCATTTACATATATATAGTTTAGGTTACTCATATAAGAGAGAGCATGTACTTTTTAAGCATGAGCATCTGATTTATTTCACTTAACATTATTTTCTCACATTGCATCCATGTCTCCACAAATTCCTTAAGTTTATCTTTCTTAATTACTCAGTGGTTTAAAATATATTTTGATATGTATGTTAATTTGTTTCATTTATACTACTAGTTTCTCTAAGTTCATTGAAAAGAAAAGTTTTGCTAATATCTCTTTGTGTCTTCTTTATCAGACAGAATAATCTTTGTTCATGTCCAGGTAACTACTCTGAAAATAACAATGCTCAGTATATTATCTGTTATTTCTTATTATTTTGTTATAAAATTTTGTTTTATTTTTTCATAAATTAAAAAAGAGGTCTATCTGATTCTGGCTTGAAATCAAACACCCCCTTCTTTAGGTAATATCTCTGTAGACACACATTGTATATGTAGCTAAAAGATATTCATTATCATATTTAGTACTGGCTAGAAATCTCCTGGGACAATTCAGCTAGTTAATAAACCATATTATTACTTTCCAATGTCTTGCAAAGTTTATTGTTACTACATAACATGTATCCTTTCTCTAGTCTTCAATAACAATTTATTCACTGTCCTCTAGTCTTTAATACTCCTATGACCGTTTGAGTCAAAGATCAGCGTCTGACCTCAAAAGATAGTGTTATTGTTTGAAATTTTTGTGTTGGACATATCCCTTGCCATATAAACTTTACCAGCACTCAAACTCAAACACAAAAACCTAATATTGTGCCGGGCGTGGTGGCTTACGTCTGTATTCCCAGCACTCGGGAGGCAGAAAAAGGAGGATCACTGAGTTCGAGGCTTGCCTGGGCTGCATAGTGAGCTCAGGGCCAGCCTGAATTACAAAGCGAGACTCTGTCTAAAAAAAAAAAAAAAAAAAAAAAAAAAAACTGATATTATTATTAGCTTTTATAGTTCTATACTTTGATAGGCCATTTGTTCAGTTGGAATTCCTACACATTTCACTCACAGGCATTGGGCTGTCCAGGCTGTCTGTAGTCTATATTCATAGGATGCCAAAGAGTTTGCATGTCTACAATCCCTCTCTCTCTCTCTCTCTCTCTCTCTCTCTCTCTCTCTCTCTCTCTCTCTCTCTGCCCCCACCCTCCCTCTCTTTCTCTATTTTAATCTTGTTCTCAATGCATTATGACTATATGAAGAGTGTGAGGAAGAAAGTAATAACCTGTGGCCCAGTTAACCATAAATTCTTTTTTTTCTTGTACATTGTATTGATAGATTATATATACACATCACCATCACACTCCACATTGAGAATTTGTACCAGTATATGACATAACTTAGTTCTTGTTTTTCCCCTCCCCTCCCCACCATACCTCCCCCACCCCTATACACACAAGCATTGTTTCCCTTTTTTTTTGTTTTTTTTTTTAAATTAAATTCTTTATTGGTACAATTTATATACAATCTCAAAATCACATATAACATTGGGAAATTTGTACCAGTATATGCCACAAGTTAATTCTCATTTTTACCCATATCCCTACCCACCCACCCCTCCTCCCCCCTTTATACATGCTCTTTTATTTTCTTTCTGTATCATATTTATTCCTTCCCCTCATCACATTCCCACACCAAGTTTCCTATAGAAATATTCCACTCTAT
>PVIC010000380.1:0-23434 GCA_004025085.1 Thryonomys swinderianus
GCTTGCGAGGCAGGCGCCAGAACCACTGAGCTAACCCTCCGGCCCTGGACCATCAATCTTAACTGCCATCATTTGTGTTATCACTCCTGTCTCATATGTCTTCAATTAGCACTTAATTTTATGGAAACTGTGAAGCCTGGGCTGCAAGAGGTCATGACTTGGTGGAGATGTCATGGGATAAAAGCACTGACCGCTCTGGCCAAGGCACCATCAGCAGGCTCCCTGGATGAGTGAATGCTCGTCTAAGGCGAGCTCTGCGGCTGGACATGAGAGATCGGAGCCACCGATGCTACAGGAAATGGAGTCAGAAGAAGTTCAGGCCAGGATTTGGGATTTGGAGTGTGATGGTGATGTTCCAGGAGATGATATGACTGCATTTGAATTCTGTACATGAATGAGTGATTACAGATTTTTGTGCATATAGTAAATATAGATTTTTGTACATACAATAATATATCACCTGAAAATAGCACTATTGTATCTTTTGAAATAAAAGTCAAATATATAAGTCCAGGTCTTATTTGTACAGAAATACAGTGTGTTTAGATTTTTGTTTCTTTAAAAAAAATCCTAGCCAATTTCTAAAAAGTAGAGCTTTTTAGAAGAGCTCTAAAATTCACAATGATGAATTTTTCCTACATATGTTTTGGTTGCAGTCAATAACAATCCATCTGTTTCTAGTTTCTAAATATTTCCAAAATTGCCCTAAATAGATTAGATAGTTTTTCTTTTCAGGGTTGTTATAGATTCATTAATTTTGCTGAAATATTATTGTCATTTTAGCAGCAGTAGTGGAGAATGTAGAGATAGATGTTCTCATCAACCCATTTTTAAATCAATGAACAATAGTTTGTATCTCTACAGTTCTTGAAATATCTAAATATTCATGTTCTCCAAAAGACATATTTGCACGTGGTAGATGATAATAGGAAAACTTTACCAGGGATTCCAAATCTGACTTTGGGTGACAGAAATGAACAAACTTTCAAACTGCACAGAACTAGTGCATATGTTCCTGGAGTATGCAGTTAAGTAGAGGATATCTGTCTCAGTACAGTAAACTATCCAACTTTTACAGAGCATGTCATTATACAGAAATTTTACCACTCTACTTCTTAGTGAGGAAAGAAATATCTCATCCTTGGCTTAAAGTGGAATTGGATTTGACACCAGATACACAGTTGAAAACATTTTTTTTAAATTTGGACATTAAAAAATGGCATTAGTCTTTATTAGTTCAGGCAGCAATTGAAGAGTTATGATTTATCTCTTCCTTGTATAGGAACGAAAGTGATCAAATTCAGTAAATAAAAATATAAACCATCAGCAATAACAAATGAAGGAAATGATGTGAGTCCTTAAAGCCAGCACTGCCTCTGAGGCATCGTTACTGAGAACTGTAACACAGATCATGTCACACTTACTAACTGACATTTCCCTCCCCACGTCAGATCTTCCATTTACCTTTGGCATATAATCTACCAACAAAGTCATTTGTTTCTCTTTCCATCCATGCCCCCAAATCAATAAATATTATCTTCTAAGTAACTTTCCTTTTGAATGCAAACTGAAGTATATCATTAAGCACATTCAGCCCACTACATTTGAAGTATTCCTAGAAGTTATGTTGGGAATTAGAGTCAAACTTGATATGGGAAGATCTTGGTTGACAAGCATGGACTGGGAGTGTATAGATGTTCATTTTCCACATCTTAGGCATGCTGGGGAAGTTTTTCCTGAGCAGTCCTGCCCGATGTCGATGGGTGCGCTGGCTGAGGGGATCTGAACTAATGACTGATACTTTGTTGCTGTCACTGCCTATAGTCAGGAAGCAGCTGTTGTGACTCTCTGAGGTTTTTGTTTGCCAGATGCCAATTTGTGAGCAATGCCAACTGTTGCATCTTTGTACTGTGCCTTTCCACATATGAGCCACAGGTAATGTAGCCATCTAGAAAAGAAGACGGACTACTTACATCATTACCAGCCTCCTGTACCAAGACGTTCAGGTTCAGGCACAGTTCGCTCTCTTGTCTGTTCTTGGCCTTCAAACAGCATTCAGTGTGAGTCAACGGAAGGAGTCAAAATATAAAGCATTGGTTACAATAGTCTTAGTAACAAAAATAAGAACACTGTCATTTTACACATCATCTACTTGCATTGCTCTTTTAAAATATGAATTTCTTATTGTTTCACTTCCCCAAATGTCACTTTTTAATCTCTCACTTTTTATTTTTCATGTAAAATAATATAACACTCAATCTAGCAAGCCTTATGACAGAAAATGTATTTTTCTGCCTCGTGGAAACTATTTCTTGAGTTCTTTGTGTCAGTGTGAGAGACTTTTTAAAATGTGGTCCATTTAAGAGCTCGCAGAGTTAATTTCACTAGTTATGGACCCACATTTTAATTGGAGCCACTTTAATACTTCATGATCACGTTTGTGTCCTGTGACTGTATTTCTTTATCTTATTGTCTACTGGTCCCCTTAGCTTAGAATTGAATTTCATTTTACCTAAGCCTCTATACCATTTTGTTCAGATGTTCACTCCTATTCATTGTTTCTCTCATAAATATTAATTCTTTATATTTGTCGAGAAAGAACCCTTAGGGATTGAGATAATTATTTTTTTCACTAATAGATCTCCTGCATTTTATTGGTATAAAATATTTGGATAACCAAACTGTTAGTCAGAACTAAAATCCCTGTTTGCCTTAATTTCAGTACTATAAATAGGATGTCTGCCAAAATTCCTTTGGAGACAATTTTGTGTTAAAAAAATACTGAATAAAATGACTGTGGAAAACAAAAATGTAATAATAATGCTAATAAAATCAACAAACATATATTGCAGTTTGGGTAACATAGGCATTGGATTTTCTAACAAAATTTTATTTAACCATTTTTTCCTTCTTATTAGAAAAGGACAGAGGAAGTATGGGAAAGATTTTTCTTCCATAATGATCTATTTAACAAACAAAACATGGGTATTTTTCACAGTGTACAACCTGAACTGTAAAGTACTAAGAGTTTCCTGTCTCATTCCATGTAAAAGACAGACCATTGGTACTCGTTCATATTTACTACCTGTATTCATAAATCTGCATATTTGCTTATGGGTTGTTTGAATGATACCTATTCCACAAAAGGAACTCTACAAGGCACTCAAGATGCAATACAGTGGTACACATTAAGGAAACAAAAAATGAAACATAAGGTACTGCAGCATTAGGTAAAAATTATATCAAAATCACACACACTATTGATATCAGAAAATGTAACATTTGTCTATTACTGAGGTCCCTGGCCAGGAAACTCTGTGAAAGATCTATTGCTTTTCAGTAGTATAAGGTATAATGTCAAAAAAAAAGAATCATTTTTGATGAGTTTGAATATCATTCAAGTTTCAGTTTAAATCCTAAAATAATTAAAGAATAGAGTTTAATGATATGTTTTAAATAGGCTTATTTTTTGAAAACCTAAGATATACATTTTAATTAATTGGTTAAATATTGTCAACATTTGACTATAAGAGATTATAATAAAATTATAGAATGAATATACAAAAGAGAGATCCCTAATGAATACATCAAAGAAAATCATATTTCCAAATGGTAATAGTCTTTAATATTTGGATGATATGACAATTAGTTTCTTTCATGTGGCCCTGACTATATTCTGTATCTTTGCAGTGGTGATGCAGTCATTAATAACAAGAGACAAGCAACAAATGTTTCTTTAAATTGAGATGAAAACTAAACCAAATTACCATAGTTTGGGCTTCAAGAAGATGCAGTACATACACAAAAACCAAATAATAATAAAAGGAAAGTGCAAATAACACATACAAATAAGATGAAATGTCCATATATGATCATAGTGCTGCATTTTAACTTCAGATTAAGGCTGTTGGGTATTTCAAGACTTACTCTAAACTCATACAGGGATGCCTACAAGTGATCATTCAACTTTTCAAGCTGGAAACCTGGCATAGATCTCTAGCCAAAAGATGTTCAGAATTCCATCCTTGCTAATTACCTTTCTTCCAAAAAGGTTTTTATGTTGTCATCCTCATATCTACTGAGCTGACTCCACTGTGGCCTTTTTCAGTTATCCTTAACTCCTTTTGCTTCTATGCTACATTAGATCCATAGAGAAATATAACTGATTCTACCTTGAAAGCATAACCAGGTTTTGACCACTTCTCCTTGGAGTATCTGTATGACTCTCAATTCAGCCACCAGGATCTCCTGCTAGAGTCACACAGTGTGTTTCTGACATGTGTCTTTATGTCTGTTTTTTGTCTCAGAGACCAGAGTCTACACTGAGCAGAGTTTCCCTTTAAATTATAAGTAATATCATATCTATCTTCTACTCCAGTTGCATCAAGATCTGCAATGCTCCTATTTCACTCAGAGTAAAAGCCAGAGTCCTAAAAGGGACCACAGAGACTTTCATTATTTATCTGGCCTTATATCCTCCTGTTTTTCTCTCACTCATTTTATTCCAGACATCCCCATCTCTGCCTTTCTGAGCACAGAAGGCCTCAGGACCTTTGCACTGGCAGTTTCCTTTCTTGAGGTTGAATTTCCTCCAGATAGCCATAATTCTTTGTATCTTTCAAGCTGTCAGTTAAATATTTCCATCGTACTAAGGTTTGTGACAAAAACCCATATTAAAATTGTGTCATAATCTGATCCTCCCAGCCCTTCACTCTCTTTAGGTTTTTTATTTTTAATTTTTAATGGTACATTATATATACACATCACAATTATGCTGAACATTGAGAACTTGTGCTAGTATATGACACGACTCACTTTTCATTTCTCCCCTTCTCTTACCCACTCTACACCCCCATATATGCACCATCTTTGTTTCCTTTTTTATCATCAAATCTTTTTCTTTCCCCATTACTTAATCCTAAATCCCATTTCCCTTTGAATATTTACTATTTCACAACATCTGTCGTGCATTCTAGAACTCATTTACATCTTCTGTTTCTCATACCAGAGAAAAGATTTAATATTTATACATCTGTGACCCCGTATGTCCATTTGAGTATAAATAACTCAAAATTATCACTTTTATGGCAGAGTAATAAAATAAATATTTTTTTTTAAAAAAACAACCTCTACATCTTCTTTATCCAGTCTAAGTTGATGGCATTTGTTTCCAAGCTTTAGCTATCACAAACTGAGCTACTATAAGCATGGTTGCACATGTTTGTGAATATGAATCTTGTAATTCTTTCATGTATATCCCAGCAGCAGAATAGCAGGGTCAAATGGGGCCTCTAATCCCAGTTATCTGAGGAATCTCCACACTGATCTCCACAGTAGTTGTTCCAGTCTACATGGGTTGTCTTTTTACTCTGCTGGTGGTTTCTTTTGCTGTGCAGAAGCTTTTTAATAAGATGAGATCCCATTTGTTGATTTCTTCTGCCAGTTCTCATGCTATAAAGGTTTTGTTCATAGTCTTTCCCTAAGCCAATGTCTCCAAGAGTACTACCTAACCTGTTTTGAGCAGGTTTAGAGTTTCTGTTTTAAAATTTAGGTCTCTAGTACACTTTGATTTTAATTTAGTACATGGTGAAAGAGATGGTTCTAGCTTCAGTCTTTGACAGGTTAAAGCCCATTTTTTCCATCACCATTTGATAAAGCAGCTATCTTTCCTCCATTGAGGATGTTTGGCTCCTTTGTCAAAGATGAGATGGTTAGCATATCTGGAGTTGTTTCTGGAAGAACCGACATCATCAAAATGGCTACTCCTACAACTACTATATAGATGCAATTCAATCCTGGTTGAAATCCCTATGGTATATTTCACAGATCATGAAAAAATAATCTAAAAATTCATCTGGAACCACCAGATACATAGAATAGCAAAAGCAATTCTAGGACACAAGGACCTGACAGGGAGGTATCACGATCCCCGATTTGAAACTGTACCACAAAGCCACTGTGATAAAAACAGCCTGGTAGTGGCAAAGAAGCAGGCCTGAGGGTCAGTGGAACATATTAGAAGATCCACTCTCTTTAGCTTTTGAAAGAACCTTGTTTACCAACTTATTACTTGCTGTATCATTTACATATCTACTCTGTATGTTCTAAAGTACCTATGTAGTTACCTACTCTCTCTAAACTGAGATATTTCCTTTTTTATTGATATATTCCAAGCATACAGTTAGCTCTTAAAAATATTTATTGAATTTGGTATGTATACTGAAGTTTTTGGAAATTTCATATCTAGCTCTAATTCACAGAAGACAAAACTGAACAGATCTTACCCCAACTCCCTAAAATATCTTACCTTTCTATACAGTTCTGATTCATACCATAAGAGATGTATAAATCAGAGATAAGATGTTTTTAAAAAATTATGTGTAGTAGTCAGAAGTTGAAAAAGAAAGAAAGAAAAAACAGGCAGGTTGCCTGAAGCAATGATTAGACTTGGAGGATGGGTTAGATTCTAAGTCTAGGTAAAAAAAAAAAGGGCATTCCTAGAAGAAAGAAAGGAATGTGTAGAAGCAAAATGAAATAGCCAGATGTGGCCTAAGATCAATCCACAGTGAAGAATGAATGGAGAGTAAGGGACACTGAGGACTACCAATACAGAAAGTGCAAGTGGCTGCCTATAACTGTCTCTGGGGAGCATGCAATCCTAGGCGAGAAGTTAGTATTTAATTTAGTAGGCACTTGAGTGTCATTTGACATGTGGGATCTCAGTGGCAACATGACTCAAGCTTTAGAGAAAATAATTTGTTGATTGTTAGTAGAATGTATTATAGTTTGGAAAGGGTAAATGGAGAGATTGTTAAACTCATTATGGTCATTCAAGTGATGAGCATAAGGGGTCTTTGATGACAGGTAAGAGTGGAAAGAAAGGAAGAGATAAGGAAGATGTTCTGAAGGCAGGAGAAGCAATATGAACACATACTCATGGGTACTCCAAGGGGCAGTAGAGCAGGAGCTACACATCATTACTGAGATTTTGCTCTGGAACATTAAAAATATAAAGAAAATTATTTGAGTGTTCTTAGGAGATGGAATGAACTAAATAGGATCACCTACTTCTTTCTGGATGCCGTACACATGATGCACAGAAGGTCAGAGGAGTGTAAAAGCAGCCTCCTCTGGCCTGAAGGACAGTGACCCTTCCGATGTCCATCTAGCTCGCCAGCCCTAAAGGTAGCATCCATCCTCATGGACAGCCCAAAGAGCAATTTTTTTTTTTTTTGACAGAACCTCGCTTTGTAGTTCAGGCTGGCCTGAGGTCACTATGTAGCCCAGGCAAGCCTCAAACTCAGCAATCATCCTGTCTCTGCCTCCCGTGTGCTAGGATGACAGGTCTGAACCCCCAAGCCCAGCGTTTGTGGTATGTGGTACTGATTGCTGGTGGGCTTGAATCACCACACCTGGCATTGTTGTATGAGGTTACCTGGGATTGAACCAGGGACCTTGCACTTGCTAGGCAGCCACTAGAACCACCGAGCTAAATCCCCAGCCCCAGCAACATGTTTTTTACATGATCCTTTCAAGCATTGGCCTTGTTCACTGAGCCTTCAAGGTGCAGATTTCCCTTTCTTACACTCAGGGAAAGGTTTCTGGAGTTTATGTTTTGTCTGTGCTCTTTTTCGTAAAACAACGGCAGTATATGCTCTTCTGGAATATTCGCTCCACGGCAGTGGCCTTCTTACCTCGTTCCACCTCGACGAGGTCACAACAGCGCTACAAACAAGCCTTAATTGCCGCAGTGATGGGAACTGCACTAATCTAGAGCAGATGAACGAGGAGAATGAAGCCATTTTCTCTTCTCTCGATGGTCTGCGTGGCATCATCTCTTCTGATACACTTCGGTGTTTGACCTTTTAAACCGACAGGAGGTTCGCCGCAGAGGCTTTTTAAAGACATCTATCTCTCTGCAGAAAAAAATGGAAGCCAGACATCCACGACCGACTTCTATGTGTCTGTGAATCAAGCTGTCATTTTTGTTCTGCCGGAGTCTGTTATCACGTCTGGACAAGTAATGATTCCCTGGGTTCGGCCCTTCACAACCTTGAATGTTGAGGAAAGACCTTGGGACTGAAGGCGGTCGCTTCCTTGCTGCTACAGTTCATGCCTATTAGTGAGTTATGCGGCGCCTCGGCCGCATATGCTGCCATTAAGCATTTTGGCTATTAAGCATGCAGTTCCTTTAACTTTCAAGAGCTTCTAGCCTCCATCTGTTTCCTCCATTTATTAAAACCCCTATTTAGCTCTCTTACTGCATTTGGGCAACTGGAAGTAATATTCCCCAAGGGGCAAGCACGCGCTGGGACATCGGAGGGCACCGCGAGCAAGAACGGGCCGCGAGCTCCTTTCAGCTGCCTGCGTGTTCTGGCTGGAGTCACGAAGCAGGAAAGACAGGGTCTCCCCACCTGCATCCTTTCTCTGCTGGAAGCAAGGAGACGTGTCACTCGGTGCTGAAGGAAACATGTCCGCGGCCCAGGGAGCCGGGGCTGGTGTGGAGGGGGGCTTCCCAGACTCTGCCGCTGGTGCTCAGAATGCGCTCCGGCCCTGGGAACACAGAATCTAATTCAAAGTGATGCGGCTTGTCTAAGCTGCTAAGCATTCGAAATCATCTCCGAATTCAATGGTTTCCAATGAAAACCGTAGGTCAGATTTCAGGGGAAAGAAATCCTCAGTGAGAAATTTAATAATGTATAAAGAGACTGGCACTTCCTACAGAATTCTGTTTGAAATAGAGAAATCGTAGAATAAAAGTCTCATTACTTCTGCTTGGAAAAGAAACTGTTTGCAGGGAGATAGGCAGTGACTCAGTCACAGGTATTTTGTCAGGAACTCAACTTTGGTATTTTGATGACAGTATTTTATGGACACGTTGAAAAGGCTTTCCTCCTTGTCATACTTATTTACGATTAGAAAGTCACATTCCTAGAGTCACTCCACCCTTTCCTGCTCCGCCCTTTCTTGCTCGCCACCACCAATCACCCTGCTTCTGCTCCTAACACTGTCATACTCAGTAGGATCGGGCCTAGTTTCCAGGCTTTTAATCTTTAAAATATCATTGATAATATATGATCATAACTCAGCATTCCAAATGAGGATTGAAAAGGACGGGAGGATTAAGAATGAGACCGGAGTTCAGTCCCCATTTGCAGGTTGTCAGGATCCAAGTGGAATAGATGCTTCCACTTCGGAAGAAGCACTGTGCAGATCACGAGGCTGTAACAACCCCGGCACCTGTCTTCATCTCTGAGGGAGGGGTGACCCTGCCCACTCCCCTCTTCATATTTCATATAAACAACAGCTATCACTTCCCTGTCATTTATGGGTGTGTGATCCAAAGGATCGATGGATTATTAGGTAAAACAGCATTAAAACAAAATGAGCTTATCACTAGAGTTTTCCCATTTCGATGTCAGAGAAACACATTTGAGGAAATCGGACCACCCTTAAGAACTGTTCTGTGTCATGTGGTGTATAATCTCCTTTTCTGGCTCTGCATCTAAAATTGGTGTGCTTGTGTGGGGTTATCCTCAAGTAAATGTTTTCTAACAAAAGGAAGTAGGAAAGAATACAAGGCACTACGTTAATTAAAAAACTGACAGAAAACATGGCTGCACTGTGGGCGTCCTTACAGATGTCCACCCTCGACAGTGGTCAGTGAGTGGTAACTATGCGATATAGATTCACACCTGACACTTTTTGGCCCCGTGGCCCCATCGTTTGTGGAGTCTTTGCAGTATGGTAGAGGACTGCTTCTCAGTATTACCCTTCTCATACCTGTTTTACTTCAGACTACAGGAAAGAGAACTGCCCCACTTCCTGGCTTTAAAGAAGACCTTGGACATAAAATGCAGTGAAGAGTAAGGCTGGGCCATTGGTTTGTAAATCAACTGTTGAATTTGCCGTGTTGAAAGACTCACTATTCTTTGCCAGTAATTACTTTCTACCAGCATGTCCAACCAAAACAAACAGGAAATTAAAGGAGCATGGCTGTTTCTGTACCATGTGATCCAAACACTTTGATGCCAGCACCCATGAGGAGAGAAAGCATTTTCAACTATTTTGGGGCTGAATTGTCTGATTCAAAATTGTCTCTTCTTAATCGTCCTCTTCTGTGAGTTTCTGGTCAAAGTTTTTCTAAATCTTAGATTCGCAAGGCTTTAATTATTCAGGAAAGAAAATCCAATTATTTTAGAAAGTTATACCCTTCTTTCATTTAGGAATCTGAGCTCTACAAACAGAAACAATATCAGAAATGGGTTGTTTTTATGAAGTGATTGGAAAAGTCAGAATGCCATCTTTAAACTGGAGTATGCATTACAAAAGGAGCACTTTCTATAAAACATTCTATGTGTCCTTGTCTTCTGCTTGAAAAAGGAAAGTCCTTGTATTTAGGGAAAAAGTCATTAATTGAACTCCACAGTGTGTCTCATCCAAACCTCAGAAAAGTGCTTTACCTTGGCAATTAGGGCAATGGAGTATGCTGTCACATACAAGGTGGGTGGGGACAAATAGGCACCTCAAGATACTGGATACTGGTTGGCATCACGGTCCATGCTATCAAGTTTTGAAATGAGCTTTGGGACAAATTTATCCAATAGACAACTTCAAAAAATATTTTGGCAGTTGAAAGTTGTTTTCAGAAAACTAGAAGCACTGAGTACATGTTATCCCAAGGTCATTATACTTGAGTTCCACTCGCAGTTTGGGTGCTGTTTTCTTTGTAAATTCTCTCCCAGGAATATGGAAATATGTAGGATGCAGTTGTCTGGGGAAATTCACAAACACAATACCTTTGCTCTTTTTCAGGCACTTTGCTTATAGTAGGATTCAAGCCTAATACCTTCACAAGGTATTTCTCTGTCAGCATTCAAAGAAGTTCCCTGAAAAAGCATTGCTAACCTGCACCTCAAGCCATCTCTTCTAGATCCTGTTGCATAACCATTGCCCTTGGTTGATGGAAGGACATGTCTGTCTTTTCTCTTGATCATGCCATCTGCCCACAGAAGGAGAATTTCCAGGCCAGTAATTCTGTTTTGCAACATCCACATTTTTACCAGGCCCACTATGTAACAAGCAGAAGGCCATTCTTATATCATAAACATTACCGTCTACAAATCCATCCTGCCCTTGGAGCATTGACTCGTCCGCAGGATGTGCCTAGCAATAGTGACTGATGTTGGGGGATCTCCTGACCTCCCAAGGGTCTTGGCTGACAGACTGACCAACATTGTGGACATCACAATAGTGCCACACGGACAAGCAGCATGGGATGCCCTTCTCCACTCTGATAGGTCTCCCCACTGCATGCTGCTTGCAAGCTGAAGGCATTTTCCAGACAATGCAGCCCTGAGGGCTGACTTAAAAACCCACCTCTAAATAAATAGTTTCACTCCAGTCAAGCAGGTGAAGGTAGTCAACATCTCTTTCTTCTCGGTGTTGGGGATTTTCTAGTAAGTCATAATTCAATCCTTCATTAGGAGGAAGAAAAAATAAATTAAAAATATCCTCAGCCAAGCCATTCCCAGCAGCAATAGCTGAAGTCTCTTCTGGCTAAACAAAAGTCCGCCAGACTGCTATCAGATTCTTTCCATTTGCTATCAGTTTAGGCCACAATTAATTTAAAATTTGACTTCCAAAGTAAAGTGAGGGAATACAATAATCCCAATTTACTTTTTTAATAAAAAGCTTAAGTGGAAAGAGTCCATTGGGATTACTCAGTCCTGGCCAAGGTAATTCAGATCCTGAGGAGAGTCTCCCATTTAAAATGCACAGTCACAAGGCAGCCAGTGTCTCTTCCCAGAATGTTTCCTCTGGGCTTAAGCCGATTCTTTTATCCTTTTCTTTTCTATTTTTTTTTTTTAAAAGTAAAGTTGGACTAGCAGTAATTGCCTTTAAAAAGCAATTCTCAGGAATCAGGAGGCTATTTTCAAAGAAAGCTTTCCAAAGCTTTGGAGAAGAGAGAAATTAAAGAGCAGATTTAAAAAAAAAATGTGCCAAACATGTAAAGCATCCAGACAGGAACTGGTTTTTTTGTCCATGAGCATAGGGAGAGGTCAAACATGGAAGAGCCGGTAGGGAGAGCTGGATGCGGATGTGGCCAGACCCGAGAGAAGCAGATGATTGCTAAGACCTTGTTCTAGAAGGTGATCCACCGTGGATCACAGATGCTGTGTGAAAAAGGAGTGGTTTCCTCTGGGAATCTACTGTCTCTGCTGAATAAAGAAACAAAAACAGAATATAAACCAATATTTCTTTTAAAAGAGTGCTTTTAACTTCTGAACATAAAGTCTTCCCACTTTCAGCTAATGCCCTACTTAATATCGTTGTGATCAGTACATTGTGTGTATCTTGTCAGTTCCTCAAAATATTCTGTACCCTCTTTTTCTGACTTAATACTTGGTCAAATTAGTAAATATTTCTGTGAGCTTCAAACCACTGCGTATTCTCTGGTAGTTGAAGAATCTTTGCATAACTATTAGTTTAAGCCCATCAGTGCTTTTTGAAATATCCTTGAACTGTGTAGTCAAGACTTTTACATTTTTTAAAATTTTTACTTAATTTATTTACTTTCTCATTTTTATGTTTTCATTAGTATGTGCCTACAGTGCATAATTATGTTCTTCCTGGGGAACATATGTACCTAACACATCTTAATTGTCACAAAGTTGATGCTGTTTTGAGGATGTGATTTTACTTATAAACGAGTTCATGATATTAATATATTTGTGTAACCTGATAACTTTTATTATGCAATATCTTGCCTTTTCTATCAATGGTTTTCAGCTTCATGTATTTTATAATAAGATGTATTCATTTTGTCAGGTTAGCAAGTAATGGTCACACACATGCAGACGTGCAGACATAGACAGTCATGCACATACATTTACATTTACATTCATGTTTATATTTTTATTTATTTATCACCTTGCTTTTGTTTCCAAAATGTATTTGTGTGTTTTACTTGTTTTAGAACATATATTAACAAATTTTATATGTGTTATGAAAAGGTAATAGAAACAGATAGCTGATAATGTTTTACGCTTTTGAAAAGGTGAATATTAGCCAGTCCTACTTGTCACACTGTAGTTTTCTGTGATGTCATTTCAGAAGCCATTTGGTACCAATGTACAAGAACTGGATGTATGAGTCTCTGCCCAAATCCACATTCAGTGACATCATCCTGAGAATTAAAACAAAATATCAGCAATTCTAAAACCTGAGTTTATTATTATTATTATTATTTTAGGTAAGACTGGTAAACAGTTTCTAGAATACCATTAGATACATTTCTTATGGCTATCATATTTTATATGCAGTTTATTTTGACCTCTTTGCTCTCACCTTCTGTTTGTTAGGAAGTTTTCCAGTCCTTAAGTGTATGTCTTAAAGTTTTCTTTCTGCTGCAGTTTCATTTTTATTGAAAATATTTAGTCACTGTATATATGTGTGTGCTTTTTTTCCTAACATTCTGTTTCAGATTTACTGCCTGTTTGTTCTTAGCATCTTTCATAAATATTTTAAACTCTATCATTGCCTCCACTCTGACCTGATGTACTTGAAGCTCAGATTCAGGATTTAGAACAATTTTTCAGATACTTTTCCCTACAATGGCACTTATGTTATCATAGATGAAAATGCTGCCATTTGACAAAGAAAATACTTTTAAATCAAGCCTGGCATGATGGTGCATGTCTGTTGTTCCAGCACTCAGGAGGTTGAGGCAGGAAGATCTCCATGAGTTCAAACTCAGCCTGTACTATACAATGAGACCCTACCTCAAAAACAAACAAACAAACAAAAAAACCCCAACTCATGCTGACCAGAAAAATCAGTATGAATTTACTGTCAAAATATAGACAGTTCTCAAGAAGAAACAAGAACCTAAATCCTTCCATAGATATAGCAGATTCCAACAATGTTTTTATGATATTTGGAATATAGTTTACCAATTATGTGATTTTGTATTTGATGTTTCAATTTATATTATTCTGTAAAAATTGCTCAAGATATCTAATATTTTCCAATGATTAACTTTAAGATATGTGAGACTTTATAGTGTGGAGTCAGCCATTCTGATAAAGTTTAGTGTTAGATATTAGGTAGCTTAATTTTTTTGTTTGGCTGTTTAAAAGTACTATAAATTATAGAAAATAATTGTACATGTATTTTTAAAATCATAATTACTTTATATGAATTATTACTTCAAGTACAATTTCTTAATGATATAAACTTTTTTGAGTTATTTTCTATATCAAAGTTCTCCAGATAAGTCATACTGATATATATATATATATATATATATGTATGTTCATATTAGTGTATGCCATTACTTCACCTCCAAAGGTGTTGAATTTAACATATTTCATCCTATTCTATTTTTTCTTATGCTTGTGGCTTAGAAGAAACAAAAGAAATAAATAAATGTCATATTCAAGGAACACACTGAAAATTGAAATTATTCTCTAGGTAATGTCTTGGTCTTATCTTAAAAAAATTAATTTATCCAACTGTTACTATTGTATTCTCCCACAGTGAGGTAAAGGAACAGGGTGGATGACACTAGAAAAGAGGTGAAATCACATCATTTCCTACGAATCTGGTGCATTTGATACACAACTTGTTTATGCTTTTTATTTTTCCTATTGCATTGGCTGAAACCCATGTTACTACGCTTTTGACAGTTTAGTGTCTGCCAAAATTAATCCTTTCCTACATTCTTTACATATCAATGCACTATGTCAAACACCATAATAGATATTTTTATCATCTTAATGTAGTAGGAAGAGTTGATGATAAGAACACCCAAATTATCTGAATTTGATCAAGGGCTTTAGCAAACATATGAGACAATCTTCCCTTTCCTTATGAATAATATTCTTTTTCATTGATATTATTAAGAAATCTTAAAATTTTCTGATCTTGGTACTTCATAGCTCTGGATTTGGGTATTATGAAAGTCTAAATAACCTAGGCTTTGGACATATGCAGCTGTCTATTGATTGGTTCACGTACTTTTGAGGTCACAGAACCTGAGGATAAGGTTAGAACTTGATTAAAAGAAATGAAATCAGTATTTACTTTGAAATGGTTTGGGAAGAGATGAACATCATAGTTTGACATGAGCCCTTGGCCTGGCACAGGTAGGCATTTCCGACTTGGGGGTTGGATAGGTCTAGATTTTGGGGTATGGGAAAGTCTTTCTTAGATAAAGCCATTCTCCAGAAGGGAGAGTTGTAAATGACACAATAAGAGGCATTGTGGGTACATTCTAAATTATTCTCTCATAGATCTTTGGCCCTACTAGAAAAATAAACAATAGCAAATTCTAAGAATTTCAGCCTCCTCAAAGGTAGTTTTCATGAAAGTAAATTAAATTAAAGGACAGTCCTTATCCTTATTAGCACAAAGAAGCACTTGAAAGAGCAATAGTTTGTACTGTGCCCATACAGCAGAGCCAAAGGTAGAGCACACGATTGGATGGATAGCAGGATTAGTTTCCATTGTACAGTGGGAATGGATATGTGAACATGCCCCAGGAAGTGGCAGAAAGAATTACAAAGAATATCGAAGTTTAAAACAAAGATTGCTGCTAACTCCAATGAAGTAGGGTGTGTCATTTGGCCACTGAAGAAAAATATGATCAAATATATAGTGACATTTTGAACAACTTTGCTCACTCTACTTTTCCCACACTAAAATAAAACCCTAAACATCCCAATTTTTGTGATCTAACTTCTTTCAAGTATCTTAAATCACTTGGAGATTATTCATGTGAAGCTGCCAAAATAACTGTTACATTTCAACAAATTCAGTGACAATGACTTTGGTCAATTGGAGCTCTTAAAATGAATGTATTTCTTTAGCTGTTTTTGCATGATGAAAAAATACTCCTCTCAGCTGCCTCGTACTCAAATTAAAAGACATAGGTTACTCTAAGTTCCCTAAAATCAGTTTTAAAAACCATTTATGCCTTCCTTTCTTTTTTCTAAATTACTTAAGACTGTTTAGCTACATAAATTAAACTTACCTGCTACATTCTGAAACCTCTGGCTAACAGTGAACATAATGGAATGACTTATCAGGATCTACGTGTTGTCAGCTACTAAAAATAATAATAATAAAAATTTTCCCTCTTCAGAAGCTTGAATTGTTCATAAAAGTGCAATATTATAGACCTGTTGTCACTTCATACTATACGAATGATAAACAAGATTAAGTAACAAAGTTTCCCAGATTCATCACTAAGAACAAAATCAATGTTAAATTGCACTTACATTACAACAAATCTAAGACATTAAACACTTACATCATATTCATAAAGTGAGAGTTGCTCATAAGCCCTGAGTCAGCCTATTTCTCTTACTAAGAAAAACTGGAAGAGATTGTTTTTTCCTCTCTTGTCACAAAATACCTTCTCATTGCAACAAAAATAAACTTAAGGATAGTTAATTTCTCAATCATTCATTGGCTGGTAAAAAGAGAAGGACTCTAAAATGTTGGATTACATTCTTGATAAATGACACTGCTTCATTATCAAGACTTGTAAAGGAAGATATAATTACTGAAAGAATTACCATCCCATAATGGTGTTTGCATTAAAAAGTTATTTATTAGCTTAGTAAGAGCTATTCTTATGGATTTCCCTTCATTACATTTCTATGAACATATAATTTCTAAAAATAAATTATTGAAGTTTCCATGTTTGATCAACTAGACTTAAATCTGCTTTTATAGTTGGAATAAAATATGCTCACTCACTTTCAAGTTATAAAAAAAAGGTTGCAAAATGACATTTCATCCTCTTAAAAGCTGATTTCCTATGTGGCAGTTTAGCCCAAATATTAAAATTTTAAATAGCACTTCTGATAAGATTACAATCTCTACCAAAGCAGAAAAATGAATTTGGGTTTAAGAATTTCACTTTCTCATGTGTTATCAGGATTTCAAGGAACAAGATTCTTATATAAGGTGATACAGAAAAAAACAGCCATTGGAAATACCTCTCTTTCTTTCTCCTCACCTTTAAAAAAAGATTCAGGAGAGGAGATGGCTAATCCACAAAAACCCACTACATATAGGTATAACCTCTGTGCTCCTAGAGGCCCAGGTTACATATCAAAGTTTTGAGAGGCAAAAATAACAATAGAAGAAAAAATAGAAAATGAGAGACACAGTAATTTGAATTTATTGTTCTTCACAAACATAAATTTTAAAATAAACATACACACCCAAAAGGCTATCTTCTGTCAATTTTGGATGGCCTCTATGAACACTGTAACTAAGACACCAATATCTCCAAACAGATGCCTCAGGTAGGTAGAAAATTCAATGACAATAGACTCCTCTCTATGCCTGGAAGGCAAATATTCTCTTTCCATGCCCTGTTTTCAGACTTTAGTGCTGGCATCTATTTTCTTTCACTCCATCTTTTAAAATATGGAAAATAAATGGCGACACAAATTCCTATACTCAAAAGGGTCAGGCTCCTTACAGAGATAATGTAAGTGCAGTTCTCTATCAATTTCTAATTCATGTTAGCAAGAAATAATCACATAGAAATAAACACAAACATAGCCCAAATCAATCAGCTTGCTTAAAAGAAGCAGCTCAAGTTTTATAATGCTCAAATATTTTTATGGAACAGGACATTTTATTACCATAAACCCTTACTATATTTAAGATGTTTCTATCAGCCCCTACGTTTCCTTAAAAAAAACTCTTGTGTTAAGAATCACACTTTAAGAGCAGGATTAGTCTTCTATGGCCTGGTTTCCTCGGGGAGATGAATTGGGTCTTCTGATTAATGTTCTGTTTGGTTGTATATCACTTACTGAAACGGAAAGGCTTGTTGCGGAATTGAAATGTCTTTGATGTAGGCTGTTTACTGTCATGTTCACACTTTCCCAGGAGACTCTAAAGTGGGTTTGCTGTTGATGGTTGTCTTGCTTTGCTCGCAAAAGAGACCTATTAATCAATATCAGATCAATCTTATTGTTAATTTTTGTTGGGCCATGAGTCGAGAAGACAATTGCTGATGACGTGAATTAGAATGAATCTGTTTACTGCCACCTCAAACCAAACTCTTCTTTTTATTTTAAGAGGAAATTTTAAAGATACAGCGCAGAGAGAACATGAACTCTTAAAATTGAACTGGGATGTTATTGTTAAAGATCAATTGCAACGATACAGAAAAACTGGCTTTCAGACAACATAAATGTTTACTGAGAATCCTTGGTATTTGATGAACGTACAACATCAATAGCAAAATAAAATCAGAATACACACTACTATTTGTATCTTAAATGAGACAGAATATGTCATTCTGCAAAAGAATTTCCAAATGCCAACATTACCTTCAGTCAGAGAATTAAATTGAATGGAGTGTGACTCCAATTCCTATTTATTTCAGAAAATGTTTTAAATACTTAGGGAGACATTTAATACTATTTAGACTTATTTCAGTTTCCTCCCAGAGTCTTTCAGTTAATCTAGTTTGGAGTTTATGATTTTTCCAGGTGAAATGTTGCTACAATACGCTATTTCCTAGGTGTTGGATAGTAGACTTCAATGTAACACTACAAGGGAATGTGAGCTTGATACCACTCTATTACTTAAGTATGCGTAATTGACCCTTTTTGTTATAGCCTACTACATCAAGCACATATAAAGTTTGATAAATGGCATCTAAATTAAGCAGTATTTTAATCCCAATGTTAGATAGATTAATATTGAAATAGAGATCAGGACTGCCATGTTCAAAGGTAAATTTCCCCCTTCACACTCATTAGGATAGATACCACCAAAAACTAGAAGGTAAAACCTTGGTGAGGATGTGGAGAACTGAATCCTTTGAGCACTGTTGGTGGGAATACAAAATCTTGTGGCTGCTGTGGAAAGTAGTATGGTATGTCTTCAAAACCTGAAAATAGAATTTCCATACGATACAACAATTTCACTTCTGAGAATATAGTCAAAATAACTTGGAGTATATGTTTGTCATCATCTCCATAGTACTAATAGTATCCATAACAGTCAAAACATGGAAGCAAGGCATGTTTCAAGTGCAACTCATTAACAAATGAATGGATACACAAAATGTGGGATATGGACATTATTGGACATTAATGGACATTATTCAACCTTGAAAAGGACTGTCCCAACACATGTTGTCACATGACTGAGGCATGAGGACATTATTCAAAGTAAAGTATGCAACTCACAAAATAGACAAACATTAAGTGATTCAATTTATGTGAGGTACTTTGAATAGCCGAAGTTATAAAACAGGGGGTAGATAATTTTTTAAAAAGGGGGAGTAGGGGAAATGAGGAGTGAAGTTATGACTTCATAGATGCAGAATTTCAATTTTACAATATGAAATGAGTTCTGTGGATGATTGATTCACAGAACACAGTAATGTGAATGTACATAGTGCCATTGAACTCTTCATATGCCTAAATAGGATTAAAGAAGGTAAATTTTATGTTATATACATTTCCCTATGATTAAACTTGCAAAAACTTGGCATTCTGATGATATAGTGGAAGGGATAGTCCATATTTTATTTGAATTTATTGTTCAGTGTTTCTAGAAGATGAGCAAACAAGAATTTTCTAAGAAATTTTTAATACCGTGTGTTATTAGAATAAAAATTCATTTTTCATATCAATGATATGTGACTAGGACCAGAATAGCATATCAAATAATATAATAATGTATTGGGAAGTCTAATAATCATTATATTTATTATGATAGATTTCTTTATATTTCTATTATTACAGTCAACTTTCAGAGTAAACAGCGATAAAATATTCAATGAGTCAGGATTCCCAACGAAGAGTCTTCTTGAATGTCAGGACTGTGGAGTGAATTAAAGTTGTATTTCAAATGCTGTGGTTATGAATTTGAGTACTGAAATACTACCATTTGGAAATCTATTGGATTTAACTTTACTGAACTCTAATTTGTATTATACAAAATATACTCATTGTGAGTACACAATTTAGGATTATAATAAATATAAACAACTATGCAGTTACCACTGCAGCTTCATGTTAGAATATTTTCATCACTCCATAATGATATTCTTCATCTTTTATCAGTCCTGCCACTCCCAGGGACCAGCCCTCTCTTTTCTTTCTCTGTAGTTTTGCATTTTCTGCAAATGTAATATACACAGTTATGCAATATGTGTTCAGTGTCTGTTTCATTTTCTTAGCATAATATTTTGAAGTTGATTCACTTTGTAGCAGGTAACATTTGTTCTTTTTGATACTGCCTATTCCCCAGCTGATGTATTTCTAGATGTAGATTGGATTATTCTGAAGAATTCACTTAACTTAGTTTGAGCACATTCTCAGGAATATAATTGTTATACTAAAAAGCTGCTAGATTTATTATTTACATATATATTATTTACATATGTATTATTTGCATATATATTATTTACATGATACATATGTATGTATATATACATGTACACACACACACATATATATATATACATATATGTATATATATATATTTTTTGGAGTATATGTTTGTCATCATCTGAGCCCACAGCAGATGAGGCTTTGGTGATTTCTGACATGCATTTAAGACAACTTTCTTCTTGTTCTGATTCAAATTATTTGGGGTATTTAAATGATTAATTATTTCAGTACCCATACCTGCTTTTTTTCTTAACTTTAGATGTGATTCTTTTCATGACAAAAAAATTGAAGTTTGCAAATTTTTCTGCTCTTATGTTGCTCCTGTGTTTCCCTGTTAGCCTTATTAAAAGCAATCATCGGCACTCAGGCCACAGTTTGAACACTGGGCTGTCTTGAAGTTTCTTCTACCAGATAAATCAGCCTACCATTTTAAATTCAGAAGTCCACAAAAATCTCAGGAAATGTACAAAATTCAAAGTTATGTGTCAGACTGGAACTCTCAGGATATCTATTCCACATTCAGTGAGGTGCTCATTCTCAATTGAAACCAGTGAAACTTGCATTTACTTTTTACATTTTAATCAGCACTTTGTTCTTATCAGATTTACCCTAATTTCCCATTAGACTCTACTTACAGCATGCAAGGACTTCATTTTTTTTATTAGTCAGCTTTCCTGTGGCTCAGGCCAAATACCTGACCCCTACAATGTGAAGGAAGAAATGACTTACTTATCTCAGAGTCTCATATGATTCAGCCCCTGATTGGCTGGTTTGATAGGAGAAACATCATGGAGGAAGGGCATGATGGGCCAAAATTACTCACTTCAGTCTGGCTGGGAAGCAGAGCACAGGGGAAAGGTACCAGAGAGGAAGGGTAAGAGAGCAGAAAAGACCAAGTTCACATCTCCATCCCCTAACCAGATATACACAGAAATTCACTTTAGTGACCTACTGAGTAGGTCCAAGCCAATCAAGTGTGCAATTAAGCTGAACTGTCACCGTGCATTTGAAAAACATGTGTATTTTGCTATTTTGGAGGGAGGTGTTTCATAAGGATTTAGAAGTCGAGTTGTTACTGTTCATCTTTTGGATTTTCTTTTTTGTTCATTTTAGCAATTATTGAGATTGATACTAAAATACTCATCTATCATTAATCAGGTATCAATTTCTTTCAATTCTGTTATATTTTGCATCATATATTTTGGATTTGGGTTATTTTTCTAATGTTGATATGGTCACCACATTCAGGGTTGCTATTTACAAAGATTATATACTTATTTTTTGTTTTGTTTTGTTTTTTGAGACAGGGTCTCGCTTTGTAGTTTGGGCTGGCAATGAGCTCACTATGTAGCCTAGGCAAGCTTTGAACTCAGCAATCCTCCTGTCTCTGCCTCCCAAGTGCTGGGATTACAGGCGTGAGCCACCAAGCCCGGCATTATATACTTATTTTATCCTTTTACTGTCAAATTGTGTGTCAACATTCAAAGTACGTCTCTTGTCAGCAGTATTTTTATTCGACCTTATTTTTTGTCTACTTTGGCAATCTCTCTTTTGTTCTGAGTGTTTATTCCATTTAGATATAATGACATAAATACATTTATATTTGTCATTTTACTGTTCATTTTCTATCAAGTTTTATGAAATTATGATTCTTCAGTTGACTTTTATTGCTTTTGTGTTAAATATTTTCTACATATTATTTTAACTTTTTTCTTCCTTCCTTCCTTTGTTCCTTTGTGTCTTCCTTTCCTTCTTCCTTCTTTTTTTATTTCACTCAATAGTGCCAAAAAGCCTTGAAATTTCTATCTTCCAGTTTTTGTCTCCAAAGTAGCTAGGATTATAGGCACAAACCCTCAGGACAAGCTATCCTCTGTTGATTGTTTTGGTTACTAATTAATTCAAATTTGATAACTAATAATTGATAAATTAATATTAGTAATTTATCAATCCACACTGTGAAAATTTATATTGATTACTTTTTAAATAATTATAGGTCATTTTTGGTTAATTTATATAATTAGCATTAATGTCATCCTGTTGGGTGATGGTGCCTAAATTTGTTGGACATTTTTCTGAATGTTCCTGTAAAGGTATTTTTTTATGAGAATAACATTTAAGTCAGCGGACTGCAATAAAGCAAATTACCCGCTGTAATGTGCATTGGCCTCTTAGTAGACTGACCAATCATCATGAGACAAAAAGATTTACTTTATAGATTAGCTTGAGATATAAAACTTATTTCTAAGTTTCCTGTACTCTGGCTTGCTTCATCAAATTTTAGGCTTACCAATTCTTTACGTCATTTAAGCAATTACTTAAAGCTCTATATTTATACATCCCATTGGTTTTTCTGTTATGAATAATAATGACTACCACATTTTTCATAGCTCCCAATTTTTCAATTAAAAGAAGTCACTTATATTAATAGTACAAATCTGGAATTTGTTTGACTGTTTCAGTAATTAATCCCACTCTAAAAGTCATTTTCCTTGGAATCTGTGTGTTCTGTACTTTATCCATTAGACCTTCTACTTTCTTTCTTTTCTCTCCACTCTACAGTACATGTCAGATGGGTAGAATGAAGCCCTGGTCCTTTCAAAATCATTAAATTTATGTCTTTTCAAATGTATGCTTCCATGAATCAAACAAAGTTCATATCATTTGTGCCTATGGCATCACAGTGTAGTGATAATGGCCAATTAAGATTGAGCAGAACACAGCATTGTTTTAGATCCAAGAACAGGAAAAAAAGCATGCAATTCAACTTCATTTACTTTGCTTTACCCTCAAAGTAGCTGTAAATCAGGAATATAATACATGAGAAAGACAAAGATGCAAATGTGTGGTAATTGTTCCTAGTTCTTTTCTGTGTCCTTTGGAGAGATGCTTGAATTATCCTCCTGCAGCCCACATGATTTAGATGGCTATCAAGAATGATATCACTGCCTTGTATATTTTAGCTACATCAGTACCCAGAAACAGTATATGTTTAA